>CAUYRH010061189.1:0-102596 GCA_963574655.1 Perodicticus potto | reverse complement strand
AGCACAAGAAATGAAGAGGGGGCAAGGGAGGGGAGGGAATGGGGGAGGATGGGTGGAGGGAGGGTGATTGTGGGATTATACTTACGGTGCATCTTACAAGGGTACAAGTGAAAATTACTAAGTGTAGAATATAAATGTCTTCATATAGTGATTAAATGTCATGAAGGCTATGTTAAATAGTTCAATGAAAATATTTCAGATTGTATATGAAGTCAGCACATTGTGCCCCATGATTGCACCAATGTACACAATTATGATTTAATAAAAATGTAAAAAAAAAGAAAGAATAAAGACTTTTTTATGTATTTATATCTTACTTTTCTCCAATAAAGAAGAATATGTGAGGTGACTTAGTATTGCATATAATATTGCAAAAAGTAAGAATACAAAGAAATGATGGCAAAAGAAGTGTTTAAGTGGAATGGGGAGATAGTTTTTAAAAACATAAGAAGATAAACTAGCTTTTGCTTAGCTAGGAGAGCAAATCATGCCAACAGTTGTGGCCCACCAATTTGTGGTGGTAAGTTCATTGCAATGGAGCACTCCTGAAAATTAGTAAACTTTGACAAACTGTCTCTGCTAACCTTGACAGTACTTTGTCAGAACTAAGGGCTCCAAAAGAACATGATGTGTCAAGGCACCTGGACGTAATCCTCTTGTTTGGTCTAAGAACTAACAAGAAAATGCAGAGATTCACACTGCCTGACATGATCCTCAGTCCCCAACAGAGTCGGCCCAGGCCACAGGAGGCCGTTCAGTGCAGTACCAGTGTCCCGTTGTTTAGCTGATGCTTCACCTGCTTTCCTCTCTTCCCTCATTACACCACTTGCTTTTAGAAAGAAGTCCAGTATAATAGCCTGCCTTAAAACACAGGCAAGTTGAGTCAGGTAGTATTTTAGAATCCCTTTACTTCTTGTTAATAAATTGAATGAATAATGAAGGGCTAAGAATTACAGACTGGTTGATTCCTCGATTAATCAAGCAAGGGCAGGAGAGATCCTGTGCTTTCATGCACCTGGGCTGAGTTCACGTAACCAGTAGCGTGTTGCCTAAGATCCTTGCACTGCTCCCTTCCCTTCATCCTGTCTGTTTACCTGGGCTCCCAGCCCCTAGCGGTGAGCTGATCACCAGAGAGGGGCTTCCTAGGCACCTGCTCTTGGACGACCCCGGTTGCAATGTTCCTCCTGCTTAAAATGCTTCCCTTCTCCTTTCTAACTAGCTCAGCCCTGCTCCTTTTGTCAAGATTTCCCTTCCACAGAATCTTTGTTTATGTCTAATGCCACAATGACAAGTCACGCTGCTGGATCCTTAAAACATTTAGTCACTTCTTCACAACGTAATACACAGCTATTGTGGAATTTTTATTCCACAAAAATTGTTTCATTTATCTAGATCTTCTCTTCTTAAAGGCATCATAAACTCATCAGAGTTAGAGCCCCATGACTAGACTCAGTGCTTTGATCAGGCCAATTCAACAGCGCCCTGCTGAGAAGAGCGACTTAGTCAAGCAAGATTCTTTCCAGAGGGAATGTGCTTTGGAAATTCAAAGTAATCTACCTTCTTTTTCTCCCGCCCCTTCCCTTCTCTTTACTGTTGGCATTAATTGGCTAACCTTCGAACACTCGTGTTAAGTGGCCTAACCCACATCCCGCCATGGTGAAACACAGCTGCACTCCAGGGTCTTGAGTGTGCTGGTGACCTGACAGCTTCCTGGCCAGGGCAGCACCAGTCCTGCCTGTGTGCCTTCAGGCCCCATCCCCAACCACTGAGGAAGGCTTTCCCTACATGTGACTCATCTCTCTTCAGTCAACATCTCAATCCTTCTGCTGTGGGTTTCTGATGATTTCAGAACAGCATATCGTTTCCATCTCAACCTTAACTATCGAATGTCCTTCAATCAAGGTAAGTTCATGAGTTACCTGCTCAAGCAATGTCAGTGTTCAGAGAGTGAGTAGTTTTTGAAAAAACATTTAATAAGAGGGTAAGAGAGGTTAAATCTTCCTTCAATTAGAATTAGCTCTGATTTATAGTAAAATCTGCTGGTTATTACTATTAAGTGTACCACTTTATCTCCTTCAGAGTAGCTTCAAAGTGTTAAGTACTATGAAGCTTTTTAGCCTTTGGGTTTCTTTTTTCCTTCTATTTCCCTCATTGTTCATTCATTTCATTTATTAACAAGAAGTAAAGGGATTCTAGGATATGAAAGGATTTATATTATTCCCCCAGAAAATAGTGACTTTTGTGGGGTAATATAGAAAAGAGAACTATCAATAAAAATTATTCTAAAAAGTCAAAGAAAAATTTAGTTTATTTTTATTGTACAACAAAAAAGTTTCCCTTGTCCAGCTAAAGGACAGTACTTCACATATTCTAAATCTCACTTCTTCTTCCTCTTCAGAGATCTCACTTCAGCTAATATATCTTCAACCTCTCCCTCACTACCAGTTTCCTTCCTTCAACACACTAATATAATAAACTTACTCTATCTTAAACAAAAGTAATAATAAAAGCAACCACTTTCTTCCCTCCCTCCTCAATTTCTCCTTTTCTGGATTCTAGAGTGCAGACCATCTCATCTACCCAGTTCCAAATACCTGCATGCTCCAATTTGACCTCTTCAGCCCAACCTCTCTTCTTCCCTGATGGTCTATTGGCAACTCCACTTGCACCTCTCCCAGGCATCTCAAGCTTGTCTAGAACTATGCTGTGATCTCTGCCCCCACTGCACCCCTCTTGTATTCCCATCTCAGGTAATAATGCCACCTATTTATTCAAACCAGGGGCCCACAAAATATTTTTGTCACAGCCTCCCACCCCCACCTTGCTACATCTGGTGCTGTACATTCTACGATCAGTTGTATTGTCTTCATCCCTACTGCTAAAGAAAAGGAGGCCAGGCTGCCTCTGAACTCATATGTTCTCAATCAGCTCCTGAAATAGATGTTGTGTAAAACTTCTTGGACTTTTTATTGGCAACTGGGATCCAAAGCTGAAGGCTTACACTTATAAAAATACTTCTCATGATGGAAAGAGCCAAAATAATTGAGGACCAGACGTGCCCCCTCCAGAGTTACCAGGTGATATCTGAATTAATCCTGCCATGCCTCACATTATCCCCATCCATGATTCTAAACAAAAGGCAAGAGAAGAGGAAAAAAGGGGAATCATTTCGCATAGATTGTCCACCTTCAGGGAAGGCATGTGGCTTATTCCTTTTCTCTCCCCCAGAAAAGAGAAGGGGGTTACTTTTACTCATGTTCCAAAATAAAGTGATAGTGAGCTCACCATCCATTAGGGAAGTCCGCAAAAAGAGAAGTGTGTAAGTCCAAATTCAACAGCAAAAAATATAAAACAACCTAGTTCTTTTAATGAGAAAAGGAATTTACAGAGTAATAAACAGTTTATGGAATCTTTGTTAGGAATAGTGAAAAAGACTCCAGGGTCCTCCCAAAAAGCGCACTGTGGACAATCAGACTGCCAGGGAAGTGGCTGCTCCATAATGGACAAGAAGCTGCATGAATCCCAAACTACACCATAGTGGTCAGTCCTGCCAACACACCACCTCCTCCACACAGCAGGAAGCAATGTCTGGGACCCTCACTCTCTTTTCTACACCACTCAGTTTCCATGTTAGTGAAATAACACACAGTATTAGTATATGTTTGTGTTAGTATTTATGTTTATACTCACAAATGCATAAATGCAAATTTATGTACTGAGGGTAGAAATATGGGTATTTAAGGGAAGAGTTACATCTTGATGTGCTTGCATTGCTAGACATAATGATTTAATAAGCTTAAAACCAATATTCAATTGTTTATTATAAGTAGGCCAGAAATTGAACTAAGAAAATGATTGCAGATGATGGGCAAAGGGAACAGAGACAAGAGAGAAGTGGATCCAGAGAAAAGCAAGTACACATTCAGACTACAGGACTTCAGCTGAGAAATTCAAAGTTTTTTTCTAAGAGCAACAGGTTGAAGTCTGGCCCATTAAGACAATCAGACTGTCTCCCTGGAACTTTACCCTGCCCCAGCATGAATAGGCCCCATGGTCTTTGGGTACTGAGAGAGGCCAGGCTCCTGAAGGTGGGACTGCTCTTTATGAGGAAGTGAGCCCAGGGGGTTGGGAAGATTTACAAGAGTAGATATAAGGTGCTGAAATCAGCACAGACGCTTTGATCTCATAGTATTGCACGGCCCAACACTTGACTGCCCAAAAGGCTTCCCAGGGGCTTACTTGCTCATCTTGGGTTTTGTGTGACTAATTAGGGTCAGCCTTGACATCCTGCACCTGGACCATGCTCCTGTCCCAGATTTTGTTTGTGTTAGCATCAAAAGTAACATAGAGCGATAAAAGTAAGAAGTAAATCAATGCAATTAAGGTAGTTAGTTGAAATAGTTTGGATAGAAAATGCAAGCCCAACAAGAACCATAATGTTAAGTTTTAGGCCCCCACCCCTTCAACGTATGTAAAGAAAATGGAGCTAGCTCGGAGCTAGGGGCTGTTCCACAATTCTCACGCTTGCTTGGAGGTGAACAGATCTCTGACCCAGCTCTTTAAAAAACTTTCTCTTTGTGTCTCAACTTTTCGTGTTTCCCTCATCCTCTGGTCTCCGCTGTCCACTAGGAGTGAACTCATGGTAAAGTTTGGGGCTGGTCCACAACAATGAACTCACACAGGTTATATACAAACAGTTATATTTTATGACTATATGCTTCAAAATTTTGCTGAAGGAAAAATATGGTAGAGAATACACAAATATGAAAGTAGTTGCATATGCAAACTTTTATGAGTGGGTTTTTTTCCCCTTTTTTGGTTTTCAAAGCTTTCAGACTTCTTTTATATATTTTTACTATTCTTTAAAAAATATTGATAAAATTGTAGACATGCATAATAAAGACTCAAAGACAAGTTTGTACTTGTTCTTTTGGTAGACCCTCAATAACTTTGGGTCTTTATGGCAAAGGCCCTTGAGACAGTCTAAAAACCTGACTCACTCAGTATAACGTCTCTGGAATCTTTTTGTCATGGTATTTGAATATGGCATTGTGTTTCCTACACTGTCTTTTTGACATGTGGCCCTCATGCCATTATTATAAAATGTCACTTATAAATCAATTTATTCAGTAAATATTTATGGAAGGCCCACGTGATCCTTTGCTGTGCTGAACAATGCAGATATGGACACTCAGAAAGATACATTCCCCTGCTGTGCTGGGACGGAGCATGTGCAGAATATCACAGGGTGACAAACCTGGCCCACCCTGCCTGAGCTGTGTGGTGGGGCGGGGGGATGCACAGCAAAGGCTTCCCAGAGGCATTACTTGTGCCAGGTGAAGAAGGTAGAGTTTCAGGTGAGCAAGTAAATAAGGGAAAGGAGAAGGAGGTGCCAATGATGTTTTGGGTTGTGCCAAGGCCCGCAAGAGTGGGCAAATCTGCTGGACAGAAAGTGAGGCGTGGCTGAATGTAAAAGTGGCACAGCCACCTCCCTGGTGACCAGTCATGGAGGGCAGGGGAGCTTGATTCAGAGAGGGAAATATTGAAATGATTGAAAACCATTCATTAAATGCAATGATTGGTTGAAGAGAGTACGAGTACAGAGGGATTCATTAAAAAGTTTAACCACTTAAAACAATTAACAAAAATGAATTCATAATTTGTAAAACCACTGCTATATGAAGAATACATGAAAAGGGATGAGATACAGACAAAGGAGTGGGAAGAGTTCACAGAGCTGAGAGTCGCTAGATGAGTTCAGTTGGCAGGACCAGCTAGCAGACTGAAGGAAGCGTGTGAGGGCAAAGGAGCACCCAGGAGCCACAGAGGTTCCCATCATGTGCCCCTCTGAATTAACAGAGTGGGCCAGGGTCTGAATTGGGCTTAAGACTACACACTCACTTCTTTCATCTCTAAAATAGAGAATCCTCATTCCAGGCATTGTTGGTTTTATTTTTAAAATTCCTATGTGCCCATTGATTACCTTGGGAAATTTATTTGAACTTCAGATGCACTGTCTCCTCAAGTATTACAAAGGCATAAATGTGATTACTTTGGGATGAATTTAATTTTCTTCCTAATTTATTACACGTTTCCATGTAATCCAAAAAGTGGAGGCTTTGCGGCTCCAGCATAAATAGCAGTCTAATGTTCCAGTGTGAGATTCTGTTGTTTAAAAATCAAGCAACCTTGACTCCTAGCTCTAAGCCTAATCCTCACAGCAATTTTTTAACAGATGCCTTAAGCACAAGCACTAGTTGTCAATTCCCTAAACAAGTCTTGTATAAAGGTTTCTCTACGGTTAACACTTCAAATAATTGTTTCTCTTTTCTCTCTCATGAATACATATATTTACCAGAAGAAAGAAATCATTAAGAAATAGAAATTAGCTCACTTTGGCTTCTTTGATGAATAAATTGTTTTTTGTAAAAATAGAAATTATGCTTTATGTTGTATGCCCTGTCTATATCTACGAAATATGCTACCTGACTTAATTTGCTGAATTTCCATATTGCATCCTACATGCAATGTTCTGAAATCATGTGATTCCTGAAATTGTTAAATCTTGCCACCCAAAATTGTATATATTCTTCCACTGATAGCACACAGAATATATTATAAGTACAAACTCATGTATTTCCTAGTCTTAACTGGAAGCCTCTCTGTTTCTATTTGGCTCTTATATATGTAATGATAATTTATTAACTACAACAGCATTAATTTCCTACCTACTGTATAAGAAGCACTCCTCTTGGTATTCTGGAGAAAGAAAGATCACATGTAAGTCTTGTACTGTTTATTATGAGAGTTTCTTATTTGACAAGTGCCTGCTCAGCCAGGGGCCTGAGCTGTGAGAGAAGAGACCCTGGGCTGGTGGGTGCTGCCCAGTCGTGAAGTGCCAGAAGCTTCCTACATAGAAGCAGACCCTTTGGGGACAAGGTTGTAACACTGGGCAGGAGTTAATACCAGCACAATGAGAGACAGCACAATTAGAAGACATTGTAGCAAAAGTCTAGTGATGGAAAAAGAAAAAAACAAACACTTTAATTTGGAGCCTACTAGAACTCACCAAAACTAATTTGACCATATTGTAATTGCTGAATCTTTAAGTAGAAAAATGCGACCATGTCCATGGCTATTGGTTTTGTTTACTCCTAGACATTTGCCTAGAGACCCAAATGTTAAACACGTTATACCAGAACTCTTTAATTGCATATAGTGCTGGAAAGCAGTTTCTGAAACCTTATTTTCTGGGTCTTGTGAAAAAACATTATCTTTGGCCATAAGCCAAGGCCTAACATCTGTATTGTTCTTTCAAGAGAATTTTAAATTTGCAAAAGTAGCTTTACAGATATGATTGGTATACATTTTTTAAAGTTCTCATGGACCAATAGAAATAAACTTAATACTAAGTACTATCTATATAGAATATTTTATTAAGCACATTCTAGAATTTTTAAGATATTTTTAACGCAAGTTTAAAGTACAAGTAGCCCCTGTGCATATGTTGTCCATTTTGTATTTTACAACTTTAGTTTCAAAAGTATTGCCTAAATTGAAATGTCATTATGAAATACACTCCCCTTCTCATATGATTGAAAACTCAAAATTCATTTAACAGGATTGAATGGCTCTCCTCTTATTTCCTCAAATTTCAGCTGAAGACTAAAGCTGATGACAATAGGCAGCAATTGTCTGTATGTTAAAAAAGAGAGCTAGATCCATGCATGTATAATGTATTAAATTTCTTTTTTGTTGTTGTTGTTTGTTTATTTGTTTTGTTTTGATTTTATTATTGGGGATTCATTGAGGGTACGGAGAACCAGGTTACATTCATTGCATTTGTTAGGTAAAGTCAGTCTCATAAATTTTTTAAACTGCCATCTCTAACAGCCTATATCAGCAGAAAACCACAGATTCCCTTGAGAAACACAAAAAACTAGAATATCTCAGTAAAGAAATAAAAGTTATTTAAAATGACCAAAGAAATTGTAAAACTGAAAGATAAATAACAGAAATAAAAACTTGTTGAAAGGGCTTCCTAGTATAATGGAAATGACAGAGGACAGAATCAGTGAACTTGAAGACATAACAACAGAATTCACCAATCTCAACAACAAACAGAAAATACGCTAAAAAAAAAATTGAATAGAGTCTCAGGGATCTGTGTAATAGTAAGGAAAAAAAGTCATCTTTTGTATCATTGAAGTCCTAGTTACAAAAAGGAGAAAGAGGAATAAGAATGAAAAATAAATCTAAGAAATAATGGCTATAAACTTCCCCCAATTTGATGAAAGACAAAATCCTCCTAATTCAAGAAGCTGATAATACTACAAACAGAATAAACCCAAAGAAATAAATGCTGTGATACACCATAATCAAACTTCCTAAAGTTAAAGACAAAATACTAAAAGCACTCAGAGAGAAATTACACACTGAATATAAAAAATATAATTTGAATGATAACTAATTTCTCACCTGAAACCATGGAGGTCAAAAGGAAGTGGTATATTTTTTTCAAGTGCTAAAGAAAAAGAAAACTGTTAAGTGCCAATTCTGTATCCAATAAAACTATCCTTCAGAAATGACCTGAATAAAATAAAGACATTCTCAGAGAAGGCAAATTTAAAAAAAAAAAAAAATTGTCACTAGAAGACATCCTCTTAAAGACTGGCTAAAAGAAATTCTTCAAACAGAAAGGAATTGGAGGAAATCTTAGAACACCGAGAAGGAACAGAGAGCCAGCGTTCGGCAACCAGCCACAGAAGCACAAATATCCAGTTGACTGTAGCACCAATCATATTAGAGGCACTTACCCTTCTCCTTCTGAGCTCCTCACTGTGTCTGCTATTCTAGAAGACAAATAAGGAAAAAAAAAATGGAGAGAAGCAGTGAAAAGTTGTCTAAACAATGTAAGTTCTCAAACCAGAGGTCAGGACTAAGATTAAGCAAGGAGGGAAGATGCCTTGAATATACTTCTTACCCTACAATTACACTTTTCATATAACTTATAGGTTCTGAGAAGCTACATATGGTTCCAAACAACCATAGCTTACTTCCCCCAGAAAAATTCCTTAAATTCAGCACTCTTATGTCAACAACTCAAATCCAGATAAGAGTCTCATCCAAATCAGCTTATTTTCACACAGAATTTGTGTAGGCATAATAGTACTATTGTTTTTCAAAAGTCTCTAACCTCCAGAAATATATATAGTTAAGAAAAAGCTCTTGTAACGAGAACCTACAATACCCACAGAGTCCTCGGGAAACATGAAAGATCCAATAGAGTTGCTGCCTTCAATGAGTTCCACTTCAAAGAAGAAATAGATAACTCTCACATGTAAGTAAGCATATATAATATTTACCTTTTTGTGCCTGACTTATTGCACTTAAAGACACCCAATTCTATCCATATTGCTGCAATTATCATATCTTCATTAATTTTATGGATAGTCTTCCATTATATATTACATCATTGTTATTGTGAATAGTGCTGCCTTAAACATGTAGGCAAGGTATTATTTTGATATAATAATTACCTTTCCTTTGGTTAGATACCCATTAGTGGGATAGCTCAATCAAATGTTAATCCTATTTTTAGTTTTTTTCCATAGTAGAAAAAAAAACTATTTAAAAGGAATATAAACTGCCAAGGTTTTATCAGAGCCTAACTGACCTGGGAAAAGGGAACTACAACTCCAGCCTAGTCCAACCTACAAGGTGGATAAGGAATACCACACTCCAGACCACTCCAGCCAAACTGTCTCATCTAAGGGAGAAGGCAAAAACTGAGAAACACTTATGAAGTTCACAGTCCAAGGGCATAGGATCACCAAAAGGCTGAGACCTGATCACAGGACTATAGAATGTTTCCCCTCCCCCAACACCTTACCACCCACAGTACTGAAGGCCCATTCATAGCCCTTCCTTTTACCAAGTACATCATCTCCAGCTACCAAGAAATAATTACAAGACAAAAAATAAAGTTTGAAGATTTAGAACAAACATCAAAACCAAACTCAGAGAAGTCAGGGATGTTGGAATTATCACAAGATTAAATTTATAACAATGATGACTAAGATGCTAATGGGTAAAGTAGACAGCATTCAAGAACACATAGGCAAGGCAAGCAAAGAAGTAGAAATTATAACACAAAGACAAATGCAAGAGGTGAAAAAGCTGTGCTATAGACTCACTGTGTGGAAATTGAACACCCAGTGGCATGGTATTAGGAGGTGGGGATTTTGAGAAGAAATTACATCATGTTGTGGAGCCCTATGGGAGTGGAGGGAAATATTAAAACTGTTGAAAGATAGAAACTCGACAGCTTAGAACTCTGTACTCTGCCAAATTATCTTTTAAATGAAGGAGAAATAAAAACTTTCTCAAACAAAACTTGAAGGAATTTATTGACAGTATATCTGCCTTGTAATAAATGTTAAAAGAAATTCTTTACAAGAAAGAAAAATAATAAATTTCAGAAACATGGGTCTACATAAAGGAGGTGGATTTGAGAAGAAATAAGTAAAGGTAAAATTAAATTTTTTTATTTTTTTGGTTTGTCTAACAGAGAGCAGTTAATTGAAAATGATAATAGCAACAAATGCATTTAAGTGTGTGTGTGTATGTATGTATGTGTGTGTGTATATATATGTATATATATATGTTTATTTTTTCTCAAATCCACCTCCTTTAGGTAGACCCAAGTTTCCAAAATTTATTATTTTTTTCTTTCCACTAAAGAATTTCTTTTAATATTTATTACAAGGCAGATCTACTGTCAATAAATTCCTTCAATTTTTGTTTGTCTGAGAAAGTTTTTACAGATATATATATATATATATATATATATATATATATATACACACACACACACATACATACATACATACACACACACTCAAATGCATATATATAGTATATATATGTATATATATGCTTATATGTAAGCAAAATAAGTGACAGTGATGATGCAAAGAACAGGAGAGAGAAATAAGAATCATTTATTATAAGGTACTTGCACTATTTGTAAAACAGTTTGGGGTTATTTGAAAGTAGATTTGGATTAATTATATATTATGAACTTTAGGTGACAACTAAAAAAGTCTTTAAAAAGTATAACTAATATGCTAATAAAGGAGAGAAGGTGAAAATAATATAAAATGCTCAATTAAAATTGTGAAAAGTGATCTCGGGCAAAAAAAAATTGTTTCTAAACTTTTCTTAAAATCAGTAACATAATACATATAATTGTTATTAAATTATTCCGTCAACAAATGTAGATGTCTCATCACATTTCGTAGCCATGGATGAGGACACAGAGTAGGCATTCAAATTATTATGTTTCTTGGGTTCAATTTAAATGCTTACCTGAATAAAGTAAAATGGACAAAATAAAGGCCAGAGAAAAAAGAAAAATTGACCACTTTTTTTTTTTTTGAGAAAGAAAGTCTCACTCTGTTACCCTGGATGACAGAGCCTCAGCCTCCCAAGTAGCTATGACTACAGGCACCTGCCACAACATGCAGCTAGTTTTTTTTTTATTATTTATTTTTAGTCGAAACGGGGTCTTGCTCTTCCTCAAGCTGGACTCCTGAGCTCAAGTAATCCTGCTGCCTTAGCCTCCCAGCGTTCTAGGATACAGGCGTGAGCCAGCGCACCTGGCCAGACCACATTTAATTAAATATTTCAGACCATGACCTAAATTAAAAGTTCATTTATAACTGAAAAAATTGGGGAAATAGTGTTCCTAAAGACCCAGCTTACATAGGAAGATAGCTACAACTATTCTCCACTATAGCAGTTGGTTCCCAAGTCTGCCTGATTGTTGCAATCAGGTAAAGAGTTTTTAAAATACTGAAGACTAGGCACAGCCTTTAGAGATTCCTTTGTAATTGGCCTGTACATCAGGATTTTTATCAGCTCTGAGTAATTCTTAAGTAAGGGCAAGATCAAAAACCACTATCCTACAGAAAGATGTTTAATGGCATGCCTTAGGACCGACTGTATCTTGAAAAGCAATTTAAACCTCCATCACTTTACTGGATCAGAGTAGGCTTCATGCTGAGGAAATTTGCTTTTAAAAATCCATCCATCTTCTAGGCAACAACTTGTTTTAGCCAAAGAACTAGTGGAGAAGAGTCACAATATTGATAGAACCTGATGACATCTAGTTTTACTGGAATTTACTAACAACAATACTATGAATAGCAATTGGGTACCATACCCTGATTTCATATAATTACTTAAAAACTTAAACTATCAACAAACATTACTGATCCCCACTCTGAATATGGATTTTCATTTAAGGGTAGAATTACGACTATAAAAAGTTACCATTGGGATACTTTTAAAAGAAAGGAGAACAGATCTGTTAACTAAAAGAAGTTTAGAAACACAGAAAATCTGAGTCTACAAAAAAAATTTCATTATTAATTTAGGACATTGATAAATAAAATCCTTCTCTTATATCTATTCCATATCACTTTACAATTTTAAAAGTATCAATGACATTCACTCTAATGAACAGTATAAAAAATGTTAATAGCATATGTTGGTAATTTAATCAATTACACCAACCCCCCAAGGTGATAATGGCATAGGCAAGGCAGACCAGTTAGTACACGTCACTCTCACTGCAACAACTTCCTGGTAGTGCTTGCTCTGAAGAGTTGTGTCCTGTGTCACACCAGTTAAACATTTTTTATTTAACATAGGATTAGCAGTATGCAAACAAATCAACACTCCAGGGGAAGAAAGAAAAAAGCTTCTTTGTATCTATAGAGGCCTGAAGGGTGGCCCCCAACAAAACCATGTTTTATTCCCCAGGCCCTGTGAGTGTTATACTCCAAAAGAATGAGTATATATGGCAAGTGATGTGATTAGTTTAAGTTTCTTGATAGGAAGAGCTCACCTAGCCTGATATAATCATATGTATCCTTCTAGGAGATAGGGAAGGGGAATTTTGAGACAGAAGACAAGAAGGTAATGTGACCACAAAGGCAGTGACAGAATTGATGTGGTCACAAGTCAAGATATACCTGGAGCCACTAGAAGTTGGAGGAAACAAGCTACAAATTCTTCCTTAGTACCTTTGGAGGAAGCATGATCCTGCCAACATCTTGATTTTGAAATCCTGTTAACAGCAGCCACAGGAAAGCATTAGAGTAGCATTTGCTGATTTATGTGATATAAATAGTCTCATCTTGGATGATTTTAAGCTACCAACAGGAGGTCTTTGAACCCAGACTTAGTAAGGGATGCACACAATGGCTGTCCTGAGTTGGTGCAGGCCTGCTCCGGTACTGCACGGGCCTTGGATATAGGTACATCTTTTCAATCCCTTGTAATTTCTTACTTAGTGTTCACTTCCTTTTTTTCCATTTCCTTCTGCCAGAGACAATAAAATGGGTTTTCCTGTGTATCCTCTCATATCAAAGTCACCCAGAAAAAAAATGACAATAAAAATGACTCAATATTGACTCAAAATAATAAGCTAAAAGAAAGTATGCATGTTCATAAAATTCAAATTAATGGATCCTGTTGATGAATTTAAATGGCACAATAACATAAAAACTATAAGCTCCAAACTCCCATGCACTAAAATTCTGCTTCCATTTAGTAACTGGTGGCAATTAGCAAATTACTAAAGTTTTTTTCCTCACCTGCATTTAAAGTGTTTCTTTCATGGTTAGTGTTCAGCTAAAGTTAAAATTATTTTTACAATCATCTACATCTATGATGGTCAATTTTATGTGTCAACTTCAGTAGACCAGGGAGTACACAAATTAAACAGTTTCTGGGTGTGTCTGTGAGGTGTTCCTGTGTAAGATCAGTAAAGAGGATGGCCCTCCCCAATGTGTGTGGGGCCTAAACAGAACACAAGGAAGACTTTACCCCCTTTTCCTGCCTTACTGCTTGATACATCTATCTCCTCTTCTCCTACCCTTGAACTGGTATTCTTAACATTGATTCTCCTTTGTAGTCAGGTCTTTGTACTTAAACTGAATAAGACCAACAGCTCTCCTGGGTCTCCAGCGTGCAGAAGCAGATTATGGGACTTCTCAACTTTCACAATTCAGTGAACTAATTCCTCATGACAAATACATATAGAGAGAGATAGAGAGATAAAGAGAAAGATGAGAGGGAGAGAGAAAGAAGATAGAGTAGACAGCTATTCATTGTATTGGTTTTGTTTCTCTAGAGAACCATGACTAATACAACATTACTGGTGAGGATGATAGTAGCAGTAAAGGTAATAAGCAGTAATAACACTTATACTAAAGATGGGATAGACAATTGTCTTCGTTTTCTGAGATGAAGGAAAAAAGGGAAATTGGAGTTCAAAGACCATTGACCAAGGCAAGCAATTGCCAAATATAAGGGATTCAGATTTCAGATAGTAGAGAAAGAAGAGGTCAGAGAAAGAGAAGAGGAGCAATGAAACTTCTATAAGAAAGGGAAGAGTGATTTGGGCATTTACTGTGGGGAAGTTCATGTAAAGATATATATATATATACACACACACACACACATATATAGAGAGAGAGATAAATACATACATATACACACACTAATATATGTAAGTATATATAAATATATTTATTGTTATATATGAATATGCATACATACACACAAATGCATATTTACATATATACTTATGTACATACACACATAAATGCATATATGTATAGTTTTACTTTTTTTGTTTCCTTTTTCAATTTTTTTCTTAGATCTTTCTTTTCCTTTTCTCTGTTGTTATTTATTTAGTTTTTTGTTTGGTTGTATTGTGTTTTCATTTTTACTTGTTTCAATAGCAAGGGCTTCTCCATTTTTCTTACAGTTTTTCAGCCCCATGTATTCTTTCTTTCTTTTTTATTTCTCTCCTTTTCTCTCTTTTGGTAGAGATTTTTTTACTTATCTCACCTTTCCCACATAACTTTCTCACACAACAGCTAAGATTTCTTTTTCTTCTTTATCTAATACAATTATATCTTTAATTTTTATATAATTTTAATATTTATTTCGTTTTTTCTCTTCTCTGAAGTCTGGAGAGGGTCACAGCATTGGATTGGCTGAAGGAGGCCACGAGCTCATGGTCTTAGGTATCTTTTCTAGTTTTGGCCTTTGGGAAGAAAATATTACTGATTTCTTTTAATATGTGGTGGGGTCTTGCTTTTGCCCAGGTTGGTAAGGAGATCTTGACTTCAAAGGACACATACAGCCTGGCTTCTCAAAGTCCTAGGAATGCAGATGTGGTAAAAGCACCCTGCTGAATGCCACCATTTCTCCTGTTGCTCTCTTTCTCTCTTGTTGTCCTTTTTCTCTGATTTTCTTCAATTCTTCCCTTCTGCACCCCTTCTTTTTTTTTTCTTCTTTACTTTTTTCTATTCTTTCTCCCTTCTCACTCTTTGCCTTTATCTTTTTTTGGTCTTGTACCAAAGGGCCACTTTAATACCTAAGCTCTGAGATAAAGTAATTTAAAATGAAGGAGGTAGTGATAAGGAAAAAGTGGGAGAAGGAAGTGAACAAGGATGAGGAACCAACAGAAAAATTCTTGCAACATAAAATATCAGAATAGAACAACCCCTTCTAAAGGGCTCATGAGGCAGCTACCACAGAGAAAATCACCTATAAAAAAAATGGAAATGACAGAAAGATAATTTAAAATATGGATGGCAAAAACAATAAAGGGAATGATGAGAAAGTGGAAAAACCATACCAAAAAAATGGATGAAAGATATGAAGACTATAGAAAGGATGTAGCATAGCTTAAGGACTTAAAGGCATCAATGAGGGAACTTAACGATGCAGTAGAAAGTATGGAGAAGAAAGAATCACAGAGCTTGAGGATAAATCTCTTGAGCTAACCTAGGTGGTTAAAGAAACAGAAAAGAAGAGAGAGAAAGTGGAACATTCACTCAAAGAATTATGGAACTTCATAAAGAATTCAATCATATGAGTAATAAGCATTCCAGAAGGGAAAGAAGAATGTCCCAAAGGAATGGAAGTCCTACTGGAGGATATCATAAATGAAAACTTCCCCAATATCACCAAAGATTCTGAAACACTCCTTTCAGAGGGATATCAAACTCCAGGTCATCTCAACACAAACAGAGTATCTACAAACACATTGTCATGAACCTGTCCAAAGTCCAGACAAAAGAGAAAATTCTGCAAGCAGCCAGGAGCAAGCACCAATTTACCTACAAGGCAGATTCACCAGGGTAACAGTGGACCTCTCAACTAAAACTTTCCAGGCCAGAGAGAATAGTTGTCTACCTTTCACCTTCTTCAATAAAACACTTTTCAGCCCAGAATTCTATATCCTACTAAGCTAAGCTTTAAAATTGATGGAGAATCAAGTTTTTTACTGATGCAAACACTAAGGAAATTTGCCACAACAAGACCAGATCTACAGGAAATACTCAGACCTATTCTCCACACTGACCATCAAAATGGACCACCAGTAAAGTATACATGCACAATATAAAGGACAAAATCTAGCTTCCACAATGATACAAAGGATAAAACTAAGCAATAGACTTTCACAAAATAAGATAAATAAAATTCCACCACATGTATCAATTCTATTAATAAATGCAAATGGCTTGAATTCCCTAGTGAAGAGGCACAGGATGGCTGATTGGATAAAAAAGCACAACCCATCCATATATTGTCTCCAGGAAATACACCTAACCTTGAAAGACAAAACAAGACTCAGGGTAAAGAATTGGAAAAAAATATTTCAGGAAACTGAAAACCGGAAAAAATGAGGTGTCACAATCTTATTTTCAGATACTAGTGGATTTAAAGCAACTTAAGATAACAGAGGCAAAAATGGCCACTGCATACTGGTCAAGGGAATGACACATCAGGAGGACGTTTCGATTCTAAATATTTATGCACCCAACTTAAATGCTCCAAGATTTATGAAACAGACATTGATTGGTCTAAGCAATATGATATCTTATAACACCATAATAGTAGGATCCTTTAGAACTCCTCTTACAGAGCTGGACAGATTCTCTAAACAGAAACTAAACAAAGATATAAGGGACTTAAAGGTGACTCTATAACAGATGGGCTTAATAGACATACAGAACACACCATCCCAAGCTAAGGAATATACATACATTCTTCTCATCAGCCCATGGAACACACTCCAAAATAAATCATATCCTAGGACACAAATCAAACCTCAATAAAACTAAAATAATTGAAATTATACCTTGTATCTTCTCAGACCACAGGCAAATAAAGGTGGAACTGAATTCCAACAAAAATTTTTACCCCACAAAAAGGCATGGAAATTAAACAACTTTATGCTGAATGACAGTTGCGTCAAGGAAGAGATAACGGAGGAAACTGTTAAATTTCTCAAACAAAACAATGACACTACAAGCTATCACCTCTGGGGTATTGCTAAAGCAGCCCTAAGAGGGAAATTTATTGCATTAGATGCCTACATTCTAAAAACAGAAAGAGAGCACATCAACAACCTAATGAATCCTCTTAAGGAAATGGAAAAGGAAGAACAATCCTATCCCAAACCAAGCAGAAGAAAAGAAATAATCAAAATTAAATCAGAAATAAATGAAATTGAAAACAAAAGAATCATTCAGAAATCAATGAAACAAAAAAGTTGGTTCTTCAAAAAGATAAATAAAATTAATATACCTTTGGCTGAATTAACAGAAAAGTAAAATCCCTAATAACCTTAATCATAAATGAAAAGGGGGAAAGAACAACAGATACCACAGAGATACAAGACTTTATCTCTGACTACTACCAGAAACCTTATGCCCAGAAATTTGACAACATGGAAAAAATGGACCAATACCTGAAATCACACCATTGCCCTAGTCTTAACCAGGAATAAGTAGATCTCTTGCACAGACAAATACTAAATAAGAAAGAAAAATCTTCCAACAAAATAACCATTGTACCAGATTGCTTCAAACCAGAATTCTATAAACTTTTACTAATGAATATGGATGTAAAAATACTCAATAAAATCCAGCCAATAGATTACAACTACACATTAAAAAAATTATACATCATGATCAAGAAGGTTTTATCCCAGGGATGCAAGGCTGGCTTAACATATGTAAGTCCATAAATGTAATTAATTATATCAATAGAAGCAAAAACAAGGACCATATGATCCTCTCAATAGATGCAGAAAAAGCATTTGATAAAATTAAGCATCCTTTCTAGCAAGAACACTCAAGAATATAGATATAGGTGGCACATTTTTTAAACTGATTGAAGCCATCTATGACAAACCCACAGCTAATGTCATACTGAATGGAGTAAAACTGAAAGCTTTTCCACTTAGAAGAGAAACCAGACAAGGTTGCCCACTATCACCACTACTCTCTAACATAGTTCTAGAAGTTCTAGCCAAAGCAATCAGGCAAGAGAAGGATATAAAGGACATCAAAATGGAGGCAGAGGTGGTCAAAACCTTGCTCTTTGCCAATGATATAATCTTATACTTAGAAAACCTCAGAGACTCAATTGTAAGACTCCTGGAAGTGATCAAGAAATATAGTCTCAGATTATAAAATCAATGTCTACAAATCAGTAATCTTTGTATATACCAATAACAGTCAAGTTCAGAAGCTAATCAAAGATACAATTCCCTTCACAGTAGCTTCAAAGAAAATGAAATATCTAGGAATATACTTAACAAAAGATGTGATGGACATCTACAAAGAGAATTATGAAACCCTAAAAAAAGAAATAGCAGAAGATGTTAACAAATGGAAGTACATAGTATGCTCTTGGTTAGGAAGAATTAACATTGTTAAAATGTCTATACTACTCAAAGCAATCTACAGATTTGATGCAATCTCCATTAAAATACCAACATCATACTTTGAATAGCAGGAAATAATAGTGCTTCATTTTGTATTGAACCAGAAAGAAAGCCGTATAGCCAAGGCAATTTTTAGTAATAAAAACCATACTGGAGGCATAACTCTGCCAAGCTTTAGGTTACATTACAAGTCAATGGTGATCAAAAGAGGAAGGTATTGGCACAAAAATAGTGACATAGACATATGGAACAGAAAAAAAAAACATGAGATTAAACCAATATCTTATAGCTATCTGATCTTTAATAAACCAAATAAAAGCATATTCTAGGGAAAATGGTGCTGGGAGAACTGTATAACCATACGTATAAGACTGAAATTGGACCCATGCCTTTCACTATTTATAAAAATTGATTCAAGGTGGATTAAACATTTAAATCTAAGACATGAAATAATAAAAATCCTAGAAAAAAGTGTGGAAAAAAACTGCTGAGGACATTGGCTTGGGGAAAGATTTTATGAAGAGGACTTCAGTTGCGATCATAACAACAACAAAAATAAACAAATGGGACTTAATTAAGCTGAAAAGCTTTTGCACAACTAAGGACACAACAATTAAAGCAAATAGAAAACCTTCAACATGGGAAAAGATACTTGCATGTTATTAATCTTACAAAGGCTTGATAACTACAATGTATAGAGAACTCAAATTAGGCACCATTAAATGAGCAAACAATTCCATCTGTTACTAGGCAAGAGACATAAACAGAACCTTCTTGAAAGAAGACAAATGGCTAACAAACATGAAAAAAGGCTCATTCTCCCTAATCATCTGAGAAATGTAAATCAAAACCACCCTAAGATATCACTTAACCCCAGTGTGAATAGCCGACATTACAAGGTTCCAGAGTCGAAGAGCTGGCATGGCTGTGGAGATTGGGGGAACACTTTTACACTGTTGGTGGAACTGCAACAGCCTCTTTGGAAATAAGTATGGAGAATCCTCAAAGAACTCAAATTAGTTCTCCCATTTGACCCCACAATCCCTCTACTAGGCATCTATATAGAAGAAAAACAATTGTTTTACCATAGGACATTTACACTTAAATGTTTATCACAGCTCAATTTACAGTAGTCAAGATGTGGAAACAACCTAAATGCCCATCAACTCAGGAATGGATTAACAAGCTGTGCTTTATGTATACCATGGATTGCTACTCAGCTGTAAGAAAAGATGGTGACTTTACATTCCCTATTAACCTGGCTGGAGTTGAAACACTTTCTTCTTAGTAAAGTATCACAAGAATGGAAAAGCAAGTATCCAATGTACTCAATTTTATTATGAAGCCAGTAAACAATTTAACACACACCACTTAGGAGAAAAACTTTCATGGGGAGGGGGAGCAAACTTTCAGGGGGAAGGGGAGATTGATGTGCTCCTCCCACTTAAAGGGCATAAGGTAGAGGTGTACGGCACATCTTTTGGGTGCCAGACATAACTACTAAATAGACTCTACATAACAAATTCATAAGTTGTGAACTGGTTGTTTGTACTTTCATAACAACCTAAAATTAAAATGTGGAACCCCCATTTCCTATGCCTAGGTCAGTTTCTTGTGAATTTCCTAGGCCTGAATTCCATGGATGGACTGTGTCCATTCATTGATACACTCATTCACCTTGCCCCCGGCGGAAGGGACTGTATTCATTCGTTTCCTAGTCAAGGAACCCATACACCTATATATACTCTGAGTCTAGAGGCCTAGAGGAGGAGACGGGGAAAGACCCGGAGAGGAACGGAGAGAGCTTCTCTCTCCCCACTTGAAATCTCTCCCTCTACCAGGAGCTTTGGTGTTTTCTGTATTCTTTTCTGTAAATCAATTCTGTCTTACTACGGAGGGGTGGGGTGGGGGGAAATAATGTAATGAAGAATAATAAAATACATGTATTTAAAAAAAAAGAAAGATAGTATGCCCCATAATGTTTCTCTGTCATTCGTTTACCAGTTTTCTTCTAAATGAGTAATAACACATAGTGAATTATCTATTTCTCATAGTGCCTTTGACAATGCCCGGCAACCCAAAAGAGCAAACTGAAAGACGGCAAACAAAATTTCCACAGCCAACAATTTAATTTAGGAGGCTAAATACGTAGCTGTAAAGGAAACTTAAATATTTGTAAACCCAATGCAGTGAGAATCATTTCACAAATAAATCTCCTCGCATTGGGGTTTTTACTCTTCAGTGGGTCCCCCCAACGACAACCAATTTTAACTGCGCCAGGCAGGGCAGAGAATAGCCACAGGTTACCAAAAGGACACTGAACTAAATGTTGTATTTTGATATTTTTATTTGGCAGTTGACGTAATGTGCGAGAAATGTGTTAAGGGTCATGACCACATTAATAAAGCAACAGATCATTAAGTGTTTTTGCTTTTCACTCATTATACATAGAGACTGTTAAAAAGAATTCCAGGAATAGGTAGACTCTGCCATTAAAAATTCATCTACTCATATGAAAGAGATTCAGTAAGTGCAAATCTTCAGATCTGCAAGATGCCATAATTTTTAAAATGTCCTTTTAAAAAGACATTTATACTATACAGCACATTTCTGCAAAATGTAACTTGATTACAAAGTCTTCGGCAACTTACACGATTTATTTTAGGAGACTGAGTCACTTCCCCAAAGTTTTACAGCTATCTCTTGTCAGTGACAAAATTCTAAAGCTTAAAAGCTCTCAAGGAAATGAACCAAAACATTCTGAAAAATTCCCTCTCTGTAGGAAAGATAAGATAAGCGTGGCTATGAGACCAGCCAGCCTGAAGAAGGACACAGGGAGGGAGGAGGGCCATGCAAGAGGGCCGCAGAGGTTTTGAAGGAAAGTTTTTAAAAATTAAAAACAAGAACATGCTTGCTCTGAGCTTAAGATTTGGAGCAGATTGTAAACCAGACAGAACGTGACGTTTTCACTCAGGTTGTCTCAGGCACGACGTCCCGCCTCAGTGTCACACTGTCAACCTTTTCTATAGCATTCAGATCCTTCTTCTGAAATTATGCCGCTCGCAGGTGTTTTAGCCCTCACACTCACCTGAGACCAATCCTTTAGTAACATGCACATGTTTGAGTCCATACAACAGCTTTCTTGTGATGTGGAGTGTCTGT
This sequence comes from Perodicticus potto, assembly GCA_963574655.1. NCBI lineage: Eukaryota > Metazoa > Chordata > Mammalia > Primates > Lorisidae > Perodicticus > Perodicticus potto. The sequence goes on along the minus strand of CAUYRH010061189.1, from coordinate 80,611 downwards.
AGCACGTTGTATACACTTGATGTTTTCAACCATTGTGAACAGGTGAGAAGAAACATGGCATTGGAGTTGGAGACTGGGTATGAGTCCCAGACTGTGAACCTTAATAGCTAAGAAAACGCCATACTTCTCCCTATGACCTCCCACCCCCACCCCCGTGAATATGTACTTCCTCGCGTCTTTGTGCAATGTCTGCCAGGATTATTTAAGAATGAAGAGATTCTGCAAGGTCCCTTCCTAGACTTTTTAGTAAAAGGAAATTACGTTCCCATTTCCCAATACCCAATAACTCTGTTCTGATCATCTAAGAAGTTTCAGAGGGTGTTCTAAAGCCTCCCTTAGACAAAGGTCTATAACTTGAGTATTAACGACACTTTTTTTTTTTTGTGGCCAAAGTACTCGCATTAAATCCCAAAGGAATTTTCACTCCTAGGATTTTCATGTCATCATTTTGGAAACTGCTTCCTGTCTTTTAGCATATTCAAACACCTCCTGATCTTCTAGGTCACCAGCCAGAGCTCTTACTCCAGAAATTCTTCCATCTCAAACCCTCGAATCCAATATTTCTCTATCAGTCATCCCAAGTTATCAATGCTCTCCTTATCCTGCCAGATTCCTTGATCCACTCTTACAATCATCCTCTTGGTAACAGCTCTAACTCCACGTTCCTTCTCCACTTCCACTGTACTCCATGGCAAAGCACATCAGTGTTTAAACTAGCTCCTACTTTAACCATACCTGCCACCAGCTGGTCGAAAAATAAACAAAACTAAACATAAGAATAAATGCTCACTGCTCTTTCTTTAGACTCAAAAGTTGCATGGGACTCTGTGATACTGCTCTAATTTATGTGCTCTCTCATTTCCCTCAGTGATCATTTCTCGTGTCTACCTCTCTCCTCTACTTCCCCGCCAACCTGAATGCATAAAAAACAGAAGCAAAGAGATCCATCTTTTCATGCCAGACCTACCACTCACCTGCTGTGCCTCTTCTCTACTTTCCCTTCTGCTATTCTGGATGAAGGGTCTCTGCCCCTATTCAAGTTCAAGCCCCTGACTTGGACTCTAACTCCCGTCTGCTCACATCTTCTCAAGTCTTCATCTACTCCAATATCCTCAAAGTCATATGGACAAAGTCTCCTAGATCATATCCATTAAACCTACAAACATACAAAATGTCTTTTCTTTTTCTGAATGCTCTGGTAGACACTCCTCACTTTTTGAGGGAATTATCTACAGCCAAAATAGCCACTTCCTCACCCCTCACTTTCTCCCCAATCCACCTCATTCCATCTTCTACGCCCACCAACCCTGTCAACAGTCATCTCCCTGACATATTGTCAAGCCCAGTGGTCACATCTTGGCTCTTAGATTGCTTGAACTCTTTCTACTTGATTACCCTACTTTCTTCTCATAGCTTCCAGGACACCTTATTCTCATAGTTTTCTTCTCCAACTACTCTTTCCCAGTCTTCCGTGAGTCCTCCCCTGCTCTGCCTCCACCCAGGACACCCTCCTCTTCTGGGACATAACCACACTCTCTCAAGGCAACCTCCTCCAGTTCCATCTATTTACCAGTGATTCCCAGATTCATGGACCTAATTTCCTCCTACTTGACATATCCACCAGGATGACTAACACACGTCAAAAGTTGACAGGGCCAAAATAGGTCTTGACTACCTGTCTTCTCCTCTTCCCTGCAATTACTTTTTCTTCAGCAAACTGAGCTACTCTGGCTGAAAATCAAAGCACCATCCCTGATTCTTCCATTTCCCACCCAACTTTGAGCTGTGAGGAGTTTCTGTTGCGCTTTCTATTCTGTCAGCCTTTCTACTATTAGCCCAATACAAGTTCATCTTCCCTCTCACCTGTGCTGCTGTAAGAGTGAGCTGTAATCCTTTCTCCAATAGCAACCAGAAACATCTTCTGAAGAGTCAAACTGTATTAATCTCTTACGTATATGCCTTTAGGGTCTCCATTGCACTGGGAACCAAGCCCACACTTCTCACACTGGCCTACAAAGTTCTCCATGGCTGACTCTTGCCTATTTTCTCTGACCCCATCCTGTCTTATTTCCCTGTCCTAACAGTGCTCCAGCCACACTGGCCCTCTATCGCTGAAATCTGCCAAACTCGCTCCCTGCTTAGTGCCTGTGCTGGGACCATTCCTCACTTGTGCCTATGTCAGAACCAAGCATCGCCTCTGCCTAGAGAGCTCCTCCCCAGGATGGTGCTGCAGCTTCTTCCTTCATGTCACACAGCCTAAACATCATTTTTCAGAGAGGTCTTTCCTGACCCCCAGTCTAAAGTCTGCTGAGTCATTCCTCCACATTGCCCTGTTTTTATTACCATCCTTGCATTTACTTGAAATATTATGTGATATTTTTCTTGTTTATTTGTTTATTCTCTGTCTTTCCCCTTCCCTATGTTTTATTCCTGCCATAGCCCAGGATCTAGCATCAAGAGCAAACTCAATAAATATCTAGCAATGATTGCTTCTAAGTATGCTTAACCAAAAAATATGAGCTTTCTGATTAAAAAAAAGTTACATTTACAAAATGAAAATACTATACTTGTGTTTATGTGACAGATGACACTTTCAACAATTTCATAGACATTTGCTTAATTTTCCCAGTAACCTTGTAGGAGGTCTTCATGATCCTTCCTTCCCCAACACAGGCAGAAAGGTGCTAAATGAACTGCACCAGGTCACACAGTCAGGCAGTGCCGGGATTAAAACCTAAATGGCTAGACTCTTTGCTCCATATTCTTCCTACTACACTAACAAATGAAAATGACCTATTAAACCAGATCCTTCCTGCCATCATGTGCCCTGTGTGTGTGCTATACTCAGAAGACTATACTGAAGTGACCTGTTCACATTCCTTTTCTCCCACAGGCTATATGTTCCTATAAAACAAAGTTGATGTTTTATTTATCTGTATATTCCCAGTGCCTAGCTCACTGTCTGGCATACTGTAAGTATTTAAGTGTTTATTGAATTTAACTGAATACTCACATCAGAGCCAAATCTTCCTCTCAATGCAAAACATATGGGTTATTCTAGCTTAAGACTAAAGACTTTGCTCTGAATATATAAAACCTTTGACAATTTTTTTTGTTTGAAAAGCCCTAAGTTTCACATCATCCAGCACCTTCTGGGTCCTTTCACTGACAACTTATGAACTAGAAGATGCAGGAGGTTAAAAGAGCACTTGACAGTTCTGCAAATCAGTTCTCCAACTCACAACCTGCTCCTTTATGTAGTCAGAAAGACATGTACAAGATGTAAGATTTATTCAATCTGAAGTCACAGGCTAGTGACATATGCTGTGTTGTTTTTTTTTTTTCCTGCATACTCTGATGTGAAGGAAAAGAAAATGAGTCACAATGGTGTACTGGAAAGAACGCTGAATAAAGTATTAAGAATCACAAGTGATAGTCCCAGGGATGACTGCAAATGACTGTGTGATTAGGAGCAGATTTGTCTCTGTTTCCTTGTCAGCACAGGAGTGATGTTCAGCCCCAGGGTTCTTCCCACCTCTAATATGTGTTATTCTCTAAGCCAGCAGTTCTCAACCTGTGGGTCATGCCCCCTTTGGGGTCACCTAAGACCATCAGAAAACACATTACAATTCATAACAGTAGCAAAATTACAGTTATGAAGTAGCAATGAAAATAATTTTATGGTTGGAGGTCACCACAACATGAGGAACTGTATTAAAGGGTCGTGGCATTAGGAAGGTTGAAAACCACTGCTCTAAGCAATCGTGACTTTTATGATATTGTCCCAGCATCTTATTCTCCCTGGTCTCTAAACCCAAAAGAGCTAGATGGAGAAGCGTCATAATTAGGTTTGGGTACTAGAGATATAGTCAAATATGAATGAATGAGAAATGAGAAGTGCTCTGCACACCTCTGGACTTTCTCTCAAGATGCAGAATAGAAACAGAATCTTTATGAACAGCAAATTCTAAGTCCCACAATGCAAGAGTTTCTAAATGCTTTAGCACCAAAGGAAATACCCTCCTCTTTAGCACCCAGTGTTTACTACTACCACATGTAAACACAAGAAGACTACAGAGTCTTACAGAGAGATTAGAATCCAGGGAATGCTGGACTCATTTTCAACTGAGCTAATCAATGAATCAGACCCTTTCTCTTCATCACGCTATTTTATCCCCCAATTGTTCCAGAAATTGTGCAAGCTGGATTTTAGATTGTTGGTAGTTTCAGTTGGCCATAGTGGAAGTATTTATGCCACAGAAATCTATAAACACTACAAACCAGGGATTTTATTTTGTCTTGTTTAAAAAGGAGAATCAGTTCATCAACATACCACTGAACACAGTGCTTAGCTGGAAAGACTGAACAAACAAACAATGCAGCTCCAACCAGGAATGAACAGAAGATTCATAAATCAAGAGACCTGAGTTCTAAGGGTCGGGCTCAGTGGCTCACGCCTGTGATCCCAGCACTCTGGGAAGCTGAGGTAGGTGGATTGCTCCTCGGGAGTTCAAAACCAGCCTGAGCAAAAGTGAGACCCCATGTCTACCAAAAATAGAAAAAACAGCCAGGCATGGTGGCAGTACATGTAGTCCCAGCTACTTGGGAGGCTGAGGCAGGAGAGTCACTTGAATGCAGGAGTTTGAGGCTGCTGTGAGCTACGCAGATGCCATGGCACTTTAGCCTGGGCAACAGAGTGAGACTTTGTCTCCAAAAAAATAAAAGAAATAAATTTGAGTTCTAGTTCTGATACTTTCATTAGTTAGCCATGAAAACTAAAGCAAGTTTCTGAACCTCTGCTTTATAGACTAAAATGTAACAGAAATTAAGCACTTTATGGTTCTAAAACTTCAGATTTTATAATTCTCTATTTGGATCATATCTACCCTGACTCCTAAGGTCTCCTTACAGGAAATGCGCCAAGAAACCAAAGCTAGTCAGCACAAAGACATTGATCAATCTTCTCACCATTTGCTACATCATGGTTTGACCCTGTGATATATTTGACCAACCAACCATGCTCAACCTGGTCATAGTTCTAAAGTTCCCAAGATCTCTTAATTTTTGAGTTGCATCAAAGAAAGTTTGAGAAAACCTTGAGCCAAGTCAGGGTTTTCTTTAAGCAGGTAGAGGCCTACAGTGCATTTCCGGATGTACCTGTCAAGTATGTGCTACTGTGAAGTCCTGCTACAGTGGTGAGGTTCCATAAAGAAGCTCCAGGCATGAGGACAGGGACGAAAAGTGCCATGCTGCCAGGGATTTATAAAAAGCACATGCCCTAGCACCAGAATTCCAGCTTTGATCCTAATCAGCCATCCCGAGTCCATGATACAGTAAGTCCCACGAAGGAAAGAGTGTGTATTACCCACAAAACCTGGCACAAGAATCGTGAAAGATTTGCTAAATTCAGCTTCCTAGTTTGGTAGAGATTGGTATATGGACAACAAACAATATTCAGTTAAATGTTTCCCCCAGAGTAACAAGGGACTCCTCAAAATAACTGCACATGACAAGCCAGCGCAGATTTATCCTATCACATAAGATGACAGTGTCATCATGCAACGTTTCATCATGAGAAAACAGAAATATTACTCCTGCTGTGCCAAGTGTTCCCACTTTTGGATGCAAGGATTTGTAAATATCACCATTGTTCCATGCTCACGTGATTCAAATGAAAAAATGCATGTAAACTATTTGAGGGTAAAGCATTTAATTAGTAAATGGCAACAGTGCACTTGTACACAGTAAGATTTTTTAAAATGTAATCACAGAGAACACACCCTAAAAATAGAGTGTTTTGAACTTAGAATGGATTCTAGAAAATGATCATAATTATCTAATGTAATGCACAGAGATAGCTCTTTAAGAGATTATGGCAAAGAAAAAGAGGTAAATTATTTAGGTCAGTCTGCTATGTCTAATCAGATCAGCACCTAAACCATGGAAAACAATTCTTAAAGCTCCCTGGGAAGAGAGGCAGCCTATTTCCACAAAGTCTTGGAAATTTACTCCACCACTGAAAGTATTATCCAAATCAACAAGATTTTGAATTTAAAGACTAGAAGAACACTTTATGTAGCAATCTATGTAACAGAATATGTAGAACTTATGTAACAGGATATGTAGCAGCTTATGTAACAACATATGTAGTGATCTATGTGGCAACCTATGTAGCAACCTATGCAGCAAGATGGTAGGAACCTGGACAGCAGGCTTACAGAGACAAAGTGGTGATTGACCAGGACAGCAGGCTTGCAGAGACAAAGTGGCAGGTTTTTGAAACGTACAAGCAATCACTAGACATTAAGGAACAGACCTTGGCAGTTGAATATTGATCAGCCATGGAATTCCAGTGTGGGAGTCGGACTCGGGGGAGGGGAGCTTGTTCTCACTAAATAGCAGCTGCGGAGGTTGCTGGGCCCTTTTCTCTGCCACGCATGGGGAGGCCCATCTCCTGCAAGCTTCGAGCTTACAATCCATTGCCCGGCTGACATTCTGATGTAGTCGGCAGGATAGTGGACGTGGACCAAAGGGGAAGATCACTTGGAATAAGTGTACTCTTTGGCAATATGACAACAGGGAGGTACAGGGAGGGAAAAGGGACTCTCCATCATGATTGACAAGGAGACAATGTAGCCTTTGGCCACCATAGGTAGCTACCAAGGGGGTAATGTCAATTAAGGTGACACCCTTGGGGCAGCACCTCTGGCTCAAAGGAGTAGGGCACCGGCCCAATATACCAGAGGTGGCAGGTTCAAACCCGGCCCAGTTCGAAAACTGCAAAAAAAAAAAGTGATACCTTTGGCAATTCATAGGCACCTACCAAAGGGATATTAAGACCTTTGGCAAATCATAGGTAACTTGCAATAGGTCACCTACCAGAGGACAGGATCACTCAGGGTGAGGGACACCTTTGGCAACTCACAGGCACCTACCAAAGGGATATTAAGACCTTTGGCAACTAATAAGCAAATCCCTGTCTGTCTTACCAAGGGGAACAGCAATTGTAGCGGGAGAGAGCTTTTTAATTAGCAAAAGTATTTACAGGAAAGCAATGGGTGGCTTCTGGTCTATGGAGTCACAACAGTTTCAGACTGATAAAGACAGTGATGAGGTGGTGCAGCAGGTTCAATTAGAATAAGATGTGGGAGAACCCAAGTCTGTGGACTCTGTGTCCTCCCATCCATTGCCACCTTCACACCTCAATAAAGCTAAGCTGAATCAAAACCTAAAAGTCAGGATTAAGCAGTTACTTTGGGGCTCTTTCCTTTTGCAGTTACTGACTATTCATATAAAACTTCAGGCACTGCCCTCAGCACCCCTTATGATCCTCAAGGGAGCCAACACTTTAGTCATCATATGTTTGCTTTTAAGATTCTAAAAGATCTTGTAGCCTGATACCTTACTGTATTCCTTGATCACTTCTAAGAGCTTCACGGTAGAAACCCTGGTGTTTTCTAGATATACAATCATATCGTCTGCGAAGAGTGGAAGTTTGATCTCTTCTGCTCCTATGTGGATACCCTTTATTGCCAAAAAGATCAATTTTTATATTATCATTTAAAGATCTGCACAAGCTATAATGCTATTATTTGCTACTGTGACAGACTAAGCTGTTTTTCCCCATTCTCAGAAATACATTAATATAATTGAAATGTATTAAGTCTATTATTATTTTCCTTTGCATTTTAATTTTTTATTTACATGATGCTATATACTATATAATGTATATACAGAGCTCAACAAAACATTTTCTCTGTGGGCATTTCTTTTCCAGCTATTTGTTATCTTTCTTTTATTGCAAGATTATGACCTAAAGTAAGTTTGTTGTATGCAGGAAGGGATGACATGACTCCAGGTGTGAAATGCACCAGGAGGGCCACTGACTAGGAGAGGTATCAGGCCCATCCCATGCTCCATGCTTTTTGACTCCCTTCTGGAACCTTCTGGCTGGGCTAGGAATAATCTGTTGGGGCACCTCATCCCTTACTGATATTTCCATAGTTTCCTGGTCTTCCCTCAGCTGCTTCCTATGCCATGTGGTGCCAGGCCCCCAGGCAGCAGGGAGGCAGACCAGGGTGAGAGCAGAAGGGAGCCTCATGGTGTTAATTGGTACTAATTAATTCCTGCAGCCTCATCTTTCCTCTACCTCTGTGCGGAGGCACCTGACAACAAAGGCATCTTTGCACTTGCATACTCAAGCAGTGGCTTCCCCACAACCTAGGCACTCTGCCTTGATTAGGACTAGGAATAGGGGAGAAAAAGAATGTTAATGGTAAAAATAGTCAACACTGCCTCTGTGCCAGCATCCTTTCTAATCACTTTTCATGTATTTTCCTCATTTCACCCTCATAACAGGGTGGCTTCTATCACAAAGCCTGATGAACAGCTGAGACTCAGCTAATGTGTTTTGAGTCCTTACTTTGTGCCTGTCTCTGTACCAGGCCAGGGACAGACTTTTCCCTGTGATGTGGCTGCCATCATTAGTCCCATTTGATAGAGGATGAAACCAGGGCTCAGAGATGCTAAATAATTCAACCAAGATCACACACCTAGAGAGTGGGAGAGGTGGGATTTAGACGCAGATTGGCTGGTTCTAAAGCTTAATCTTCCAGTTCCCCACCCCAAACGTCCTTTCTGAAAGGATTTGCACTTGAAATCGGGTCTCTGACCTTGTTGATATCAAAGAGGAGCTGCTTGCAGATATGCTGGTCCCCACCCCTTTCCTCCAGCCTTGGGTCACACCTTCGAGGAGTCTGGACACTGGGTGGATCCTCTTCATGGCCCCAGATGCTTTGCTCCCCTGGGGTGCTGCCTGTCCCCAACTGTAACTTGCTGTACAGTTCTTCTCTGAGGTTTGGGGCAAATGAGGCTCCATGCTCCTGACTTTCCTTCCCTGGCCCAGAATTTGGGTGCAAAAAGTCCTTCTAGGTGGGGAGGAAGACTGTACTGCCAGGCACCCTTGGTGTGAACTTGGCATGAGACAGGGTTCCAGAGACCCAGGTGTGGCCTATCTTGACTATTGATTTGCTGGGTCCCACGGGGAAGTGTTGATTCAACACTTAGATTAGGCAGCCTTGACCTAATCTGCCTTGCAGCAGCTTGAGAAACTGAGGTTGCCTGAGAAGAGGCAGCATGTCCAATAAAAATCTCAAACAAGCTGATTCCCACACTCCCTCTTAAATCTGAAGTTCTCTATTCCTTGAGTTCTGGTGTTTCCATTTTCCCATCTGTGGAATGAGCATGGTAACGGTACTTATCTCTTGGAGTTACTGTAAGAATTAAGTGAAACAGTGAATGTCACATGCTTAAAAATAGTCTTGGCTCACGTTAAGTTGTGGGGGAGCCAGAGATTCCCCCTGAAGCCCCCTTCTTAGCTCTTAGTCACAGCTGGATCTAGAAATCAAATTGACACCAGACAGATTGACAAGAGAAAACACACACATTTCATTAGTTTTACATGTACGTGGAGATTGTCATAAGAGTGAAGTCCGAAGTGACCAAAACGAGATGCTATTATACTTTTTAGACAAAGAAGGGTAAGTTTAAGAAGAAATGACAGGAAAAGTGGGATCTGGCTAGGGACAGTATATTTCTAGGTGAGTCATTAGGAGATACATGGAGGGTGTAAGACTACTGGAAGATGAATATTATTTAAGTGAGTATGTGTACTTTGGTCCATTGCAGCCCTCAATTCTCAGTCTCTGGTGATAAGAGCTATTTTCTCACCCTGACACAGGGAGGGCACTTTTCCCAGAGGAATGGTTATGACTTGCTACATGTAGGAAAGTGAAGTTAGCCAGCCCTTTCTCCAGTGAAATTATCAATATAACAGTTTATCATATTTGGGGACAGCACGTCTGTCCCTCCTATGAAGTCCTATGCAAATGTTGGCTATGATCAGCATTTGTTATTATAAAGCCAGTCCCTAGTGACCTGGCCATGTGGCCACCTCCTGGGGTGCCCTGCAAGGTCAGCCTGGAAACTGTAGGTAAAGCTTGGGATCTGAATATAGTCAGTCCCAGGGTTATGAACCAGACAGGTTCTGCACAGTAAGTAAAGCAAGCAGACAGCCCTCAAAATGGGAGAGGATATTTGCAGGTTACGTTTCCAACAAAGGTCTGATAACCAGAATCCACAGAGAACTCAAACTTGTCAATAAGAAAAGAACAGTCATCCCCTTACACTCTGGGCAAGAGACCTGAACAGAAGCTTCTCCGAAGAAGACAGGTGCATAGTATACAGACACATGAAAAAATGCTCGTCTTCTTTAACCACCAGAGAAATGCAAATCAAAACCACTTAGAGATACCACCTAACTCCAGTAAGAGTAGCCCACATAACAAATTCCCAAAACTATAGATGTTGGGGTGGATGTGAAGAAAAGGGAACACTTCTGCACTGCTGGTGGGAACGCAAGCTAATACGTTCCTTTTGGAAAGAAGTTTGGAAAACACTCAGGGATCTAAAAATTGACTTGCAGTTGGATCCTGCAATTCCTCTACTACGAGTATATCTAAAAGATCAAAAATTACTTTGCAAAAAAGATATTTGCACTAGATTATTCATTGCAGCTCAATTTGTAATAGCCAAGTTATGGAAGAAGCTCAAGTGCCCATCAACCCATGAATGGATTAATAAATTGTGGTGTATGTATACCATGGAATACTATGCAGCCTTAAAAAAGATGAAGCCTTTACCTCTTTTATGTTTACATGGTGGGATCTGGAACATATTCTCCTGAGTAAAATGTCTCAAGAATGGAGGAAAAAGTATCTAATGTACTCAGTACTTCTATGAAACCTACTTATATTTACTCACACTTTCTTATAAAAGATAGAACGCAAATATAGCCCAGGATGAAGTGGGAAGGGAGGGGAGGGGAGAGGTTTGACAGAGGGAGGGTAAAAGACAGGACCACACCTACGCCTTGTACATATGACAAGTCAAATCTGTCAAGTGTGGAACGTAGATGTTTTGGTACAATAATCAAGTAAATGAGGTGAAAGCTATGTTGATTGGTTTGACCTAACCATGTCAGATTGTATAAAAAAAAATCAGGGTGGCACCTGCAGCTTATCCAGTAGGGTGCCGGCTCCATATACCGAAAGTGGCGGGTTCAAACCCGGCCTTGGCCGAACTGCAAAACAGAAATATAGCCAGGCGTTGTGGCGGGCGCCTGTAGTCCCAGCTACTCGGGAGACTGAGGCAAGAGAATCGCCTAAGCCCAGGAGTTGGAGATTGCTGTGAGCTGTGTGATGCCACGGCACTCTACTGAGGGCGATAAAGTGAGACTCTGTCTCTACAAAAAAAAAAAAAAAATCAGCACATTGTACCCCACATATGCATGAATGTATTCATGATGTATATGTATTTGACTTAATTAAAAAAAAAGGGATAGGTTCTGTAAATTTGTTCTTAAGTTGAATTTGTATGTAACTTGGATCAGGTACATTTACCTATTGCCTGTAAGTTTGTAAGTGTGAGTGATAGGTCAGTGGATGTTTGTAACTCAGGGACTGCTTATAGAGGCCATCGAATCTTTCAGAAGCTGCTTTGCCATTGCCTGGCAGGGTGACCCAGGGCCCCTTCCTGGTGTTCTCCCCACCCCATGCTTCAGTTTTCTTGTCTATAAAGCTGGGGGGTATAAGGAGTAAGTGAGGTAATATGTATAGATGGCTTAGCCCAGTGCTCAGACATAAACATTGGCTATCATTGTCATTGCCATTATTACTTTGATTTACCTTCAGAGAGGCTGTCATTGGGGGGGGGCAAAGAATAAGTATTATTATCTTGGTTTGTAGCTGTGGACAACGGGACCCCCCGAGTCAAAGTGACCCACCTGGACCCCCGCTGCAGATTTCTGGCACAGCTGGGATTTGAAAATATAATGGTGCCAGTCCCTTGTGCCAATAAACCAACCTGGTATCTACAAACTGTTTTTAACATTCGCTCATTTACCCCTGCCTGATACCTGGGTGATTTTGTTTCATTTTTTTTAATCAAAATTATTTTTTGGAGCAGTTTTAGGTTCACAACAAAATTGAGCAGAAAGTACAGCGAGTCCCCGTATGGCCCCCTGCTTCCATACGTGCACTGTCTCTTGAGATGACTTAGGCTTCAACTCTCTGAGCCTAAATTTTCTCATCTGTGAATCCGAGCTAAAACCCTATGTAGGGTGCAGTGAAAACAACTGAGAAAATAGACCTGAAGCAGCCAGTACAATACTCTGGAAGTGCTCACCTTTTCATTCTTAATCTCAGGTTCCTATTTTTGATAAGAAGGTACTTAATCAGGATTTTGTAATTTTTTTTAATTTATATGGTTTATTAGGTATTTGGGTGTTTATTTTTATTGTTTGGAATTCATTGAGGGTACAAAGTATTAGGTTACACCAATTGCATTTGTTAGATAAAGTCCCTCTTATAATTGTGGCCCGCCCCCAAGAAGTGTGCCATACATCTCCCTCCCTCCTCCCCTGTCCCCACTTGCTCATTCCCCTACCCTCCTTGTTTAAAATAGAGTACTTCGGATTCTTGCTTCTCCATTCTTGTGATGCCTTACTAAGAAGAATGTGTTCCACCTCCATCCAGATTAATACAAAAGATGTAAAGTCTCCATAATTTTTAGTGGCTGAATAGTATTCCATGGTATACATATACCACAGCTTGTTAATCCTGTGTTGGTGGGCATTTAGGCTGTTTCCACATTTTGGTGATTGTAAATTGAGCTGCAATAGATAAACAGTTTAGTGGGAATATCCATATGATAAAAGGACTTTTTTTTCTTCTGGGTAGATGCCTAGTAATGGGACTGCAGGATCAAATGAGAGGTCTAATTTGAGTTCTTTGAGGATTCTCCATACTTCCTTCCAAAAGGTTGTATCAATTTCCAGTCCCATAAGCAGTGTAAAAGTGTTCCCTTCTCTCCACATCCGCGCTAGCATCTGCAGCTTTGAGACTTTGTGATGTGGGACTTTCTCACTGGGGTTAAGTGAGGTCTCAGGGTAGTTTTGATTTGCATTTCTCTGATGATTAGGGACAATAAGCATTTTTTTCATATGTTTGCTACCCATTTGTCTGTCTTCTTTAAAGAAGGTTCCATTCATTTCTCTTGACCAGTGATATATGGGATTGTCGGGTCTTTTTATTGATTAATTTGAATTCTCTATAGATCCTAGTTATAAAGTTTTTGTCTGATTCCTAATATGAAAATATCTTTTCCCATTCTGAAAGATTTCTGTTTGCTTTAGTTGTTGTTTCCTTAGCTCTATAGAAGCTTTTCAGTTTAACTAAGTCTCATTTGTTTATTTTTGTTGTTATTGCAATTGCCACGGAAGTCCTCTCCATAAAATCTTTTCCCTGGGATGAATCTTCAAGTGTTTTCCCCACACTTTCTTTGAGGACTTTTATTGTTCATGTCTTTGATTTAAATCTTTTATCCATCTTGAATCAATTTTGGTAAGTGGTATAAGGTGCAGGTCCAGTTTCAGTCTTTTACATGTGGTTATCCCGTTCTCCCAGCACCATTTATTGAATAATTCTTTCCCCCAGTGTATGTTCTTGTTTGGTTTATCAAAGATCAGGTGGCTGTAAGAGGTTAGTTTCAGCTCATGGTTTTCTATTCCTTTCCAAATGTCTGTCTCTATTTTTGTGCCAATACCATGCTGTTTTGATCACTATGACCTTGTAGTATAGCCAAAAGTCTGATAGGGTGATACCCCTGGATTTGTTTTTATTACTAAGAATTGCCTTGGCTATATGGGGTTTCTTCCAGTTACATACAAATGAAGAATTATTTTTTCCAAATCTTGGAAGTATGACGATGGTATTTGAATGGAGATTGCATTGAATCTGTAGATCGCTTTGGGTAGTATAGACATTTTCATAATCTTGATTATTCCCAGCCATGAATATGATATGTTCTTCCATTTATTAATATCTTCTGCTATTTTTTTCTTAGGGTTTAGGATTTTGGTATTTTGGAAGTTAAGTGCAGAGGAAATGGAGAGGTAGTATTGGGTGGCTGACATCTAAAAGCCATACCCTACCCACCCACCCCCCATTGAGGAAGAGTTTTGGGATAGTGATATGGGTGGCAAATATCTCTATAAAGAGCTGCCCACGATCATTTAAATCTGCTTATTTGTAAGTTCTTGATGAGTTTCTCTGACACCTTCCTTTCCCTCTCTGCCCCAAACACATGGGCTTCCACAGTAAGTAATGGTAGAAGCACATCAAATACAGGGTAGCAGGGAATTGCAGAGTCAAGAAGATCTTGATAGTTTAGAAACAAACAGGTCTCTAAGAGCCAGAGCATTGTGAATAATAGCAGCATTGTCACCTTTTTCTCATGGTGGGAGATAACAAATTAGCCAGAACTGGCATATTTGGCAATTAAAAACACAAGGAGACAGTTCATGGACCTGAACAAGAAGAGACGGTTCTTGTACCCTGTGAAGAATCTTCATGTGCACTGTTTGGACAATGAACAAATATGTTAGTATCTCTTCTCTTTCATTATTCTAACCATAAATCACAATGCCTCTTATGGGCCAAAAATTTTGTATTACATTTTAAAATCAAATTGTTTATACAGACACAGGAATCCTCCCCACCTCCCTCCCCTGCGCCCCCCACCACACCCAACACACACACAAATTGTCCAGGGCCCTGCGCTCACTAAGGCCAGTTGTAAGAAGGGAGAGAAACCTTGTCCCTGGGAACTAGACTTTGGAACATCTTAGAGTAGGAAGAGGTCTTGGAAACCTGATCCAAAGCCTGCTCTTTACAAATAATAAAAGACAGAAATGCACAGCAATGCCAGGTGTCTCCAGATATTTAGCCCAAAGGAGGAGGTGGTAAGTGCTGGGAGCTCAGGGAACTGAGAGGCCACTGTGCTAGTGGTAGAAGGTCCCTCTAGAATCAGAGGGCTCTCTGCTGAGCCCTGGGGAAAGTGGTTTGAGGGGGGACAGACACAGAAAGACAGGAGTGAGCAGGACCTCAGGGACACTGCTAGGGACTGGTCTGGCTCGGGGGACATTTCGCAAGGGGCTGCAAGTGGATCTCTGCCACTATCTCTGAGGCCCTGGCCTTGCTCTCCAAATCAAGGAGCATCTCTCCCCAGAAGCAGTCAGGATACTTGCCGTTCTCACCACTGGGGGCATGTTCAGGCTCAGCCTCAGAGGGACTAGTGTGGCTAGTCCAGGATGTCACCTGGAGCCACTAAATAAACTTGCATATGCCTTTAAACCAAAGCATGAAACATCAAAGCCACTGTCCCTTGCTGGAGCTGTTTCAGGCTACTTGCCCCTCACCTTGCTGTTGCTCCCCACCATGCTTGTAACACACTTGCCATCAGTGGAAATGTGTAAATATTCTTCAGGTTAAAATTCAACTATGTTGTTCAACTATGCTGCCTGAGAGATGGAAGGTGAAAACCACTCCTTCAGATCTGTTTTGCGTGGTTTATCTGACAGGGCCTCACCACACCTTATGATGTAAATCAGTAGTTCTCAAACTTAGGAGGGAGGTGCTTATTTAAACAAATTGTCCCTCTACCCTCAATTTCTGAATCCATAGACCTGGTGCACAGTCTGACAATTTGCATTTCTAACAAGCTCCTTGTTGGAGCCTATGCTGGTTTGGGGTCCACACTTTCAGAACCACTGATGAAGTGTTTTCTAAGTTTAGAACCAAAAGGACCTAAAAGCTGGAAATCTGGTTTCCAAGTCCCAAGTTGCTGTACACAAGGGGCTGCTCATGCCCTCTTTTGGTGGTTTGCAGAATGGCAGTTTTTCCCTCCAAAGAGGCACTGTTAACATCTTAAAATGTTTTTCTACTAGCTAGTTATTAAGTAGAGGGGCTTCTGTGAATTAGGCTCCCATGCAGCAAAGCTTGAACTACAACCCAGGCCTTCTGATTTCCTCCCCCCCTTACCCTGGAAGAGCCCTAACCCATGGCCCAGGGAAGAGTTTTGGTCTAGCAGGTAATGGTGTACAGGAGACGTCGTAAGGTGTGATGGGAAATAGGGTTCTGCCCTAGGGAGGGAGGGTTGCTTCCTCAGCAGGAAAATCCTGGGCAAGCTCAGGGGTATGGGAAGCGGAGCAATAGTGAAGTCACACCCAGACCCTGGGCACACTTTGGGACATGTTAGCCATGAACCTGGGCAAGCCAGATAGTTGCTCTGAGCGGCAGTTTCCTTTTCTGAGAAATGAAGGTGATAACAGTTCTTTATTTCTCTCTGAGTAGAATATTATGAGGACCAATCAGAAAGCAGAAGGACTGAATGATGGACATACATTGTCATTTGCAACAGTAACCATTTACAGAGTGGATATGCTGCCGGAAGTGCTTTCTGCTTTCCCTCATTTGTATCTAGTAACAGCTCTCCAAGGCCAGTGCTTACTATTTCTGTTCTGCAGAAGAGGAGGAGGAAGTGTAAGGAACTCAAACATCTATTTCGATCACACAACTAGCAAGTGAGGGAGGTGGCATTTGAACTCCAGGTGGCATTTGAACTCCCCAGGTGGGATTTGAACTCCAGAGCTGGGCTCCTGACCCCAACATGTGGAAGGGTAGAGGATATTCCTGGGGCATCTCTGTCTCTGGCTGCAAGTGCAGGGGCTGATGAGGGAGCCCTACAGGGGTGCATCTGCTCTCCCTGAAACGCCAGGGAGGGCTGGGAGCACAGAGGTCTGGGAGGAGGCTGTCCCGGATTTTCTCGCTGAACCTCCCTGGTTCATTTCTACACACACAGCACACATGCACACACATGTATGCACATGCAGTTCCACACACTCACACACACTCACAGGATGGGGCAGAACGAAGGGCCTGCTGCTCAGCTGACGGTGTCCTCCAGTTAAGGATGAAACCCTCAGAGGCCTCAGACAAGCCTGCCCTCAGGTGGCTCATCAGTCAGCCCCTCAGATGTGGGGTGGAAGATGACACCAGGCCGGGGACCCCACCTGCCCCAGCATCTCTCATGCCAAAGTCAGTACTGTGTGTTGTACAGAGGCCATGGAGAAGGGGCCAGAGGGACAAAAAGAGAAAGAGACAGAGAGAGATGCCCACAGAGACAGGGAGATGGAGACAGAAACACACAGAAGGTGAGGAAAGCAGGAGGACAAAAACAAGCAGACCCAGGGCTGGGCAGCACTGGAAGAAAGATAGAGGAAGACAGAGGAAAGACATGGGAAACCATGAGGGTCGAGGGGAGGGAGGCAACGAGGGGCACTCCCTGCCCAGGCATCAGAGAGTGGGGGTGGACAGGGAGGGCAAGGTGGGGACCTGGGCATGGGCTGCTGGTGAGGAAATGTTGGGGAGACACAGCCAGGGAGATGTGGAGTATGCAGGGGAAGGCAGCAGAGGGACAGGCTGGGGACAGAGGCCAGCAAGACCAAAAAGAGACAGAAAAGGAGAAATGGGAACAGGAAAATCACATACACGGGAGGGGGATTCAGAAGCAGGCTGAGCAAGGCACTTGCTATGTGTTAGGATTACTAAGAGAAAGGGCCAGTCCCTGTCCTCCAGCAAAGGTTGCTTCATTCTCTAGAAGGCTGCCATTTACCCAAACAGGAAATGTCAGAACTATGCCCAAGTGCAGGGGGTTGTGGCAAGTAGCACAGAGGCTGGGCATGTGAACCATCCCGGTCATGGTCCTGGAAGGCTTCCTGGTGGAGGAGACATCTAAAGAAGAGTCAGCTAGGTGCTGAGAGGGAGAGAAGGGCTGGGGTGTGGTAAGACAGGGAACCTGGGGATGCAGGGAACCCTATTTGGGCCTTACCCTGAGGATAGCAGGCAGCCCACGAAGGGTTTCAAGCAGGCAGATCTTTGTGAGCATGAGCTGCTGGGAGGTGGGGTGGGGAATGGACTGAGAGGTATAAAGGAGGAGGCAGGAGGATGTGTCAAAGTGGTCTCCCGAGAGAAATGCTGAGTTAGGGCAGTCCAGTGGAGATAGAGAGGAGGGGAAGAATTTGAGAGTTATAGAGGCAGTAGATTTATAGGGCTTGAAGATGCAGGAATCAAGTTGGCCTAAACATGGCCATGTGTCCTGGGTGGTAGGAGCAAGGCAGCCAATGAGGGGGCTCCATGGCTTCAGGAATTTCCTGCCAGGTCTCCAGTATAGTGCAGCACCCACCCATGCTCTGAGTGTGTGCCCATATCTGTGAGTCTTTCCTAGAAGAATGCAAGCTTCTTGTGGGCAAGGATCAAGCCCTCCTCACTGTGCATAGGGGCACCCAATGCAGGGCATTGGCAAATACTGGGTAAAGGAACACCCTTGGTAAGGCAGAGGCTCATGTTGAGAGGCCCTGATGCTTTGCTATGGGAGCTGGGACTTGAGCCAGGGGGTTATTAAGGCAGAAGCTAAAGGTGCCCAAGACAGCCTTATTGGATTGGCTGGGCAGTTAGCCAGCATCTCTTATGTGTCAGCCTTGTGACTAAAAAAAAAAGAGAGAGAGAAAGAACACATGGTCACAGCCCATAAAAAGAGACAGGAGCAAATGTATTTCATTATGATTATAATACAGTGTGAATCAGGCCCCTGTGGAGGTAGCATTAGGAGAGCTACACAGAGGGGATGACATCTGAGCTGGGCTTTAGAAGATGGATAAGAGTTTGCCATGCTGGGAAAGAAGGATAAAGGCTCTGGAGGCTGAGGAAAGAGCGTGGCCTAAAGCACTGAGTCATGGAAGTACCCAGAAGAGACCAGAGCTAATACTACAGACTTGTTTGCTCCACAATTGGTGACACACCCCCTCAGCCTAGCCAACCTCTCATTTCACTTGTAGTTCAGAGGAGGGTCCAAGAGAGCTGAGACTTGAGCTGATAGCATCCCCTACTCAAGTAAGAGCTGGATGACTTTCCACTGTCTGCCCCAAGACATTCTCTGAAGCTGAGCGGCCTGCTCTTCCCATCCAAAAGCACAGCCTTGAAGTCCAAGGAGATAATTTCCCCAGAGGCAGCTTTCAAACAATGGGGAAGAGGAAGGTGAATAAACACCCTGCTCTGGGAACAGACAGTACTGTACCCATCCCAGATGTCTCTAGAGAACTGTCCCCCCCCCATGCTGTCTCCAGCAATGACCTTGAGAACACATCCTCAGGCTTTTCTTCCTTCCCAACATCACTACCCATCCTCACCTCTCTTTTCCACTCCTGGAATCACCTTCCAATTATCTGCATCCAACTCCTTTCTCAGCCTCTCCTTTGGGAAGAATCCAAACTAACATGGGCCATGTTGCTGGAGATGACCGGAGAAAAGTGTCCTGGTGTTGACAATTGCACCACTGGAAATGCGCGCGTTTCTATGTATCTCCTATGGGCCAAGCCCTTGATGGGGCATTCAGACATCCACAGTTCTCTGGGCAAGCTCTCATTCTTACCTCTGACTGCAGAGATGTCACAGAGGAGGCGAGCCAGCAGCACATGAGGGATCAGAAACATTTCTCTCTGCCTTTAGAGCACGTCACGTGGGTTGGGGGCAGCAGATTGATGTTCCTAATTACATTTGGCTCAAGCTGATATTAAGTATTTGTCTCGTTCTCAGAACCCACAACAACAGCGGATGGTGGGAAAGGTGCCAAGAGGCATGCTGGGTAGCTCAGGATGACAATCTGGGATTTGAAATGTCTGTGAGAGATAAAAGTAGACAAGTCACAGCCTTGAGTTCCTCTATAACAGCTTCCATGGGGTCCTAGGGCTGAGGGGCCCTGGAAAAGTCTTGAGTCCTACCCTCCTATCTAGAGGTTGACTCAGACAGGGAACCTGACCACTTCTGATGCTGAAGGCTCCCTGATGGGAAATGCCTTCATGGGGTAAATTTAAATTTCTTTGCTGCCAGTTGAAGGTCTGTTTTGTTTGATTTGTTTTGGTAGCATTATATATTTCCTGAGCTCCTCCTGTGTGCCCCAGGGGTACACAGTAAGAGAAGGCATGCACTTGCTTTTAGAGGCTAGCTGGCTCTCCATCTGTGCTGACAGGAAGCCTACTATGAGACCAGACACTCAGAACTACATGCAATGGGGAGAATCATAAGGCTGGAGTTATCAAGTAAGGTGGCAAGGAGATGAGGCCATGAGAGGTGGGATGCATCTGGGTTAGTGCGGAAGAATGAGGAGAGCATTCCTGGCAAGTCAGCAATTTGGTCAAAAGCATAGGTCCACCAAGGAAGTGTACTTAGAAAGAGTCTGGCATAGAGGAGATGCCTGAGGCCTGTGGCAGTATGTGCTACCTAAGAGACTTAGTAAGTCACTGGAACTCCTCCGGGGACCCCTAGCTGCCTACCTACCTCCTGAGACACATGCAAAGCTCACATAAGGCAGCAGGTACAGATGGACCCTGGAATTCACAGATTCAAAGCACAATGCTAGGCTGGATTTAAGATGTCCTCTCTCTAACTCTACCCATCAGCAGAGTGCATACTGTTAGGATTTCAGAAGAAAATGTAAATAAAAACAGCATGATGATCCACAGAGCATTTCCCTGATGCTGGCTACTCTGTAATTATTGCTCTAGTCTAGACTGTGGTCTCCATGATGACAGGCATCCCATCTCTTCTCCAATTCCCTAGCACCTTCCAGCAAGCAGGTGCTCATACGACGTTGTAGTTGCCCTGGTGACTGCACTGTACACACAGCGAGAAGCAGGACCTGAGGTTGCCACCTGAAGAAAACCCCTCCCCTCCACAGTCTCAGTTCAGTATCTGCTAAAACCGGTTCTGCCCAGGCAGGCGGGAGACTCCTTTCTCAAGACCTGTGGGATCACCTTCAGGTGATTGTCCCTCAAATCCCTGCAGCACCTCGAAGATACAGTGTGACCTAAGTTAGGATTGATTTACCTCACAGGACGCACCTGTGTCGCTGCCCTAAGAGTCGTGAGGCACTCAAGGGTCGTGTAGACAGATCTAAAGCAGGGCCCATCCTGACTCTAGAACGCATCTTTTAAAACAGGGGCTCCTTGGGGAGCTTGCGGAGAAGTGGGAAGAGGGGGCGCAAGGGTCTGGTGCTCTTCTCTGAGTCACTTCCTACTCTGGTCCTCAGTTTCCTCCTTTGCAAAATGGACTACGAGGGCCTTCGGGCGAGCTAATTCTGCAGGAATTAGTTTCAAAGGGGTGCTTACACAAACCGTCTGGCGACCCCGTGCCCGTGGCCTGCGCAAGGTGGGAGTGCGGGCAGGGCAGGGCTCCTCGGCTTGCGCCTGCCACGCCCCTCCCAGCCCGCAGCGCCACGCTCACGGCCCACGGGCCGACTTCGCGAACCTCCAGAGCGCGAGCCCGACTGTCTTCGCGCGGCGTCCAGCCTGTTACTTCACCAGCAGCCCCGGGCCAACCGGGCACCCGAGAGCCAGGGTCGCCGCCCACTCCTGGCAGGTGCCAGGAGCCAGCCTCGCCTCGCCGCGTGGCGTCGGCGGGCCGAAGGGGTTAAGGCCGCGGGCCTGGTCACTTGCCCCGGGCTCCGGGAGCGGCGGTGCCGGGTGGCCGGCGGACGGGCTGGGAGGTTGGGGCCCGGCAGCGGCCCGGCTGAGCTTCCTCCTCCTCCTCCCTCCGCCTCCTCCTTTGTAGCGAGTTCCCGGCCCCTCTTCCTCCCCCCGCCCCCCAGCCCCGGCCCGCTCCCTCTCTCCCTTTCTTCCTGCCTCGCCTTCCTGCGGCGAAGGAGGTTCATCTATTATAAATGCACATTCTGGGCTGACATCAGCGCCGAGCGGCGGGCAAGCGCCAACGAGCGGTCCCTGCGCGCTGCCCGCCCGGAGCGCGGCCCCCAGGCTCGGCTGAGGAGCGCGCGGAGAGCCGTCCGGGCCGCGAGCCCGCCGAGCCGCGCCGGACCCCTTCCCGCCGCCGCCTGGGGCCGCAGCCGCCCCCGCACGCCGCGCCCGCGCCCCCGCACCGCCGAGGAGTTTCTGCATGACTGTCACAAAGGTAAGTGCCACTCTCCCGCCGCGTCCAGAGCCTGCAGCCCCCGGCCTGGGCTGCTGGGGGCGCGGGGATGTGGGTATGGGGAGGAGGCGCTGGTGCAGGGAAGGTGCGACTTGCGCCTCTCTTGCTCCTCAAGTCGCTCGAGTCACTCCAGCCCCCGTGGACCACAGAGGCAAGAGGGAGATGCTGCTTCGGCAGCCTTTGTGGTTTGGACAACATCCCTGCGCGCCCGGCCCAACCCAGGAACTGCATTTTTAACCCTTGTTTGGGGTGCTGCATTTTTAACCCCTGGAGAGCTGTTTGGGGAGGCAAGTTCTGTGGTGTCCCTCAGTGGAGCTTGCCGCGGGGAGCGTGTTGGCAGGGACTGGTGTTGAGCAGTGGATGTGGGAGTGGGCTTCCCTTCTTAAGGAGGCAGGCGGAGGGGGAAGCCTCACCCCACCTCACCTGCCGGCCTCTGCCGCCTGTCCCAAGAGCCTTGGCTCCACTCCAAGGCCACTCTGTGAAGAAGGCGCTGCCCAGTGCCAGTCGCAACCGGCAAAGGGAAGGTCCAGGGTGACTGGCCTGAAGATAGGGAGAGGGAATAGGAAGGCGGACATCCTGGCAGCCCCATGTTGAAGGAGGATTCTTGGGCTTTGCAATAGGGGCCCATGTATTGAAGCGACTTTCAGGACTTCCCTGTTGTAGGAACCAAAGAGTTAAGAAGAAAGCAGATGGGGAAGTGGGAAGTGGCTAGGGTCCAGGGAGCAGGATAGACTTGAGTTCATTTCTCAGCTTTGTCCCAGATCCCCTGGGTGATCCTGGTTGTGGGGAGGAGACTTTGTGCCTCGGTTTCCTCTTGTGTTCTGTGAGGATGATAATATAGGTCCTTGGGGTGCTGACAGGCAGTTGAAGAACCAATGAGATCAGGGGTGTGGACCAAGAGTCTTCAAGGGCTCTGTGGGCTCCCAGCCTGGCCTTGGCCTTGACTTTGGTGATCTTGCACCCAAAGCCAGATTCCATCCTTTCCAACTGCTCAGCTGGCTCTCAGAATTGGGGAGTTGGGAGGCCAAAGTGGGCAGCCTGCATATGGTCAGAGTAGGAGGGCCAGCGGAGGCTCAAGGGTGCAGGTGTCGGAGGCAGGGTGGTTCTGGCCCCTTCTGATAAGTCAGGGGCTACCTATTACCCCGCAAGATCTGCCAAAGGACAGCATGCATGTTTGGGGTCCTTAGGCCCAGAGCCAAACTTTGCCGCTGGCCCTGGTTTTGGAGTTTAGGAGCATTGTGGGAAGATGAACTTGGAGGTGGAGGGGCTACCTCAGCTCTAGCGACTTTAGGCAGGACTGTTGTGACCCATAGGGGTGGGATGCTTAGTGTTCTGAAATGATACAAATGCTAAACAGCTGGGAGGGATTACTATCATTAAGGTTATTAACGTCAAAGATGCAAGCAGGCGGGGACAGAAGAGTAATGGATGGGCCTAGATAGAGAAAGGATATGAGATTTGTAGTAATAGCACTGAGGACTGACTCAGTGCCTCCCCTGTGTCCTTTTATGTTCATGAACTTCTGCACCTTTCCCAGGAGGCCTATAAGGAGGGTATGATCAGTCACTTTTAACTGAGGAAGAAGCTGAGGCTCAGAGAAGTGAACTGACCGACCTGAGTTCACACAGCAAGTATGTAGCAGAGCCCTTAGGTCTGTCTCAATCGATGGGTCCACACTGATGAGTACCCTGGAGATTGGAGGACTCCCACAGTATAGGGGCACTGCTTGAAGGCCTGGACCCTGGGGCAGGAATGGAACAGGGAGTCCATGAAGGTGAGTATTTGTCTGTTAAGAACACTGGTAGGCCAGGTTTCTTGGTATTCAGTGATTATTCACTAACACACCATCATCTCCATACTCAGCCCCGCAAAACCTCTCCATGTCTCTCACCTCCTGCTCTAGCCAGTGTGGCTTTGGCTTAAGCCAGCTCAAAGGATTAAATAAAATCCCCACCTTAACCCTATCGTCTCTCTCCTTGCCAGCCTTCACAGACCAGCTGTATTCCTGTGGGGACAAGGAGCAGGAGAGAGGCAACAGTGGGCCTAGGGACAGTCCTGCCACCTGGGAGCCTTCTGGGAGGGCTCTACCATGTGCCCTAGGGAGAACTGCCATGCTATCAGAGCCAGAAGGCCTGGCCTCTAGTCTTAAATCAGCCACTAATAGGCTGTGTGACCTTGGACCAGTCACTACCATCCTTGTTTTTCTTTCTGTAAAATGCAGGAATTGGTTGATCCTTCTGCTCAGACTTGGAACAGCTTCTGCTCTGGCAAGGAGGTCCCCTGAGAGAGATTGGGGAATTTTTTGTTCTCTGGAGGGTGGTCTGGTTACAAGACAGATATGAAAGAGATGGCTGTGTGTAGTGGCTCATGACTGTAATCCTAACACTTTGTGAGGCCCGGATGGAAGATTGCTTGAGGTCAGGAGTTTAAGATAAGGAGAACCCTAAAGGAAGTATAGGAGGTGGGATTACTGCTTACAAACTGGGAATGGTAGGTTTTGGGGGGCTGAGTATGGAGATGGTGGTGTGTTAGTGAATAATCACTGAATACCAAGAAACCTGGCCTGCCAGTGTTCTTAACAGACAAATACTCAGATGGTTTGTGGCTGAGCCCACTGGACAGTGTCTAGGGCCCTGTTCCTTGTTGCTCCTTCTTCAGGCACTGGTCACTGTGTGCCCAACTTCTTGCCTCTCGAACATATAAGCACCCATAGCCCCCTTTGCTGTGGGGAGGAGCTGGTGAAGCCTGGGACATTTCTGGAGGGTCCTGTCCCGGCTAGCATTAGGAACACAGAGCCACACAGATTTCTGGACTGTGACCTATCCTGATGGCATTTTCCCTGCTTATGTTTTAAACTCTATTTTATTATATGTATTTTAGTAAGCTACCTTATTTTCGTTGTGTAATGAGGAGAAGAAAGAAAGATAAAAAGATGCACAAGCAGTAGGAAGGCCCAGATGCGGCTTCCCAGGCTATGCATACCCACGGTGGGGGGCTGCCTCCTTTCAGTCTTAGTCCAGCTGTGTCCATAGGGCAGCTCAGGGTAGGGAGCAAAGGCTGCTTTCCCAGTGACAAGTAGCTCTAAATTTTATTCTCCAAGTTCTTATGCCTGCTTTTCATAATTTTCCATCTCTATTCCATCTCAGTCATGTGTTAGACTAGCAGTGCATCCCCACTTTTAGAACCTGCAGTAGAACCTCAATAGTTGATCACCTCCCTACATTGATCACTTCCTTAAGTTGGCCTAATTTTCACAGATCAGACACGCACCACATGGGCATATCATATGTAGGCCTTGTTTCTTATGTTTATCACTTCTGTATGTTGACCAGTGTATTCTAGTCCCTAGGTGGTCAACTTATAAAAGTTCCACTGTATCTGTTTCTAAATTGCTATCAACTAGCAAAATAAAGAACAAAATGCATTAAAATTGTGTGTAAAGTACAAGTTAATGGGCTATAAGAAAAGCCTGTGAGCTGTAATTTAAGACTTTGCAACCCCTTTTTTACTGCTCAGAGGCCCTTTGGAGGGATTTGTTGGATGTTGCCTGTGATGTGACCAGAGGTGGGGCGTCTAGGTAGGAAGGGAAATGGCAGATAGTGATTGGGCTCCCTGTTCTCGCGTAAGCCCAAGTTAGGTGCAATGAGTGCTTTTCAAGTCCCTGAGGTGGGCTCAGGGTGCCACCGGTCCAGGAACAAAGTACCCTGAGCAGCAGAAATGTTTTGTGTATCTCAGGACTTAGGAGGAGGAAAGTGGGCAAAGAGAAGACCCTAGTGCCAGCATCCTTCTCACCACAAAGCTGTCGATTGCAGGTTTCTGAGCAGCACTGCCAGCTGTATCCTGGCCCCTCTTTCTGTAGGCCAATCCTCTCTCTCATGCCCTAGTCCCAGCAGGACTTAGCCTGTGGATAGGAGCCACTGGCTCCTGCTGAATTTGAAAGGACCAAGGATGGTATTGTCCTGCCCATGTAATAGCAGACTTGCATTTGCCAAAGACCATGCATCTCCAGGGCCCCAACAGAGTCAACTGTAGGAGAATAGAGTGTGGGCACAGTCCAATCACCCAAACTTTTCCCTTGGAAACGAGGGAAAGGAGACCCTGGGAGCAGAAATTATAACTTACAAATGTGCCCAAAGTCATCTAGCATGTTTGGGGCTGAAGGCGTGGGAACCTGGGTTCTCTTGACTCCTGGTCAATGCTCTTTTGACCTGGCTGCACCGTGAAAGGGACCTCAGGTGGTCTGAGCTGGTGCAGGTGTTTGGTCTCACTCCAGTTACCCCACCACTTCACCCCTACCTGTCTTGCTGG
Source organism: Perodicticus potto (assembly GCA_963574655.1). NCBI lineage: Eukaryota > Metazoa > Chordata > Mammalia > Primates > Lorisidae > Perodicticus > Perodicticus potto. The sequence goes on along the minus strand of CAUYRH010061189.1, from coordinate 54,368 downwards.
TATTGAAGCTCCCCCTCTCATGGGGCAGCCTCTACCCTTGGACACAAAACGTGGGGTCAGGGGGCAAGGTACATGGGAGTCTCTCTACTCCCGGTTGGGATGGTGAGGGAGAATTAGGAGGCCCCTGTGCCTTCTGTTCCCTGGCCCAGAATCTGGCCTACCCAGGAGAGGCTTGGATCCCCAGACATTCTACTCTCAGCACCTCTTTCCTGTCTGGATCTCACTGGGAGAGGAGGTGAAAGTACCAGCTCCTCACAGAACCTCAGTTAAAAGGTTGAGAGGTACCTGCACAGACTCAGTTCTCAGACTTTTGGGTGGAATGGGGGCTTTGCCCAGATTCCCATTATGCCTCCTCTCCCTCTCGGTCCTTCCAGACATCTGGCATTCTCGTGCTAGGAGGTACGCAGCTAATAGTCATTAATTCTGCCAGCACCCACCAAGCACATACTCTGGCCTTTGTGAGACACAAGGGACAGGGACACGTTAGCCATAGCCCTGTGATCCAAACCTTAAGGAGACAGATATGGAGAGGGATGTGCCCAAGCCCTGAGTTCAGGGTCTCCAGGTCTAGTGGGCACAGCCAGTGGAGGTCTGTCTTGCCTATATACTGTAAGTACTCAACAATTGCAGGCTCTTTCTTTTCATACTACGTCTCCCTCTAGGCAGTGAAACTCACTCTCTAGAAAAGCTGTCAGTTACTTTCTTCCTCTCTGTGCTCAGAGGCCCAATGTTCCTTACCCCAGGGTATTGTCACCTTGACACCCATAGCCCTCTCAGAGGCCTCTGGGAAGGATTGTGAGGCCCCTCAGGGCCCCAGAATTACCCTTACAGCTTGCCAGCCCTGTGGATTTGGAACAGACTTGAGTATGGCTGGTTGGGACAGAGGACACTGGCTGGATCAATGACCTGGCAGCATCAGGCCCTGGCAGCCCAGTGATGGTGTGAGTTTTTCCACTTCTCCCCCAGGCAGGCTCACTGGAGCAGACATGGCCTCAGCCAGTGGCAGCAGTGGTGGAGTCTCGGCTCCTGGAACCCAGGCAGCCCAGATTCTGATTTGGATATGCCTGGCCACAGAATTTGTCTGGTGTCTAGGAGATGAGAGAATATACAAATTCCCTGTGTGCCCAGCCCTGTCTCCTTCCCTCTTCTCCTGATCAGATCCATCTAGTTTCCCTTTTCACTATAGACCCTGTAATCTCAGGCCCAGGGCCTGGAGCAGCCTTAGGAACTCGGAGCAGCTGGCGTGGAGCAGGCCCTGCCAGGAGGGGACAGATGCAAACCCAGTGGCTTCCACATGAAAAGAAGCTGTTTAAAATGAGCCTCTCCTTTGTGGGCCTGGAGTGTGGGACCAGCTGCTAAGGAAGCACAAGTGGGGGGTGGGGTTGGCGAGGGGGTAGGAGCCACTATTCTCCTCCCTCAACACACCCTCACCCCACAAAGGCCCCTGGAAGGACTTAGTAATTGGTTTCCGGCTGGCACCCTCCTTCCAATTAATTAACGAAGAGATGGGAGGTGCTCAGATTTGCTCAGGCTGTTCTGTGTACAGATTACCGTCATGGGTTACCGTACTGAATCCCTTCCATACTGCCATGGGGGGGGGGTCCCCTCTGCTTAAGGGTGAATAAACAGTCTCTGAGTGGAGACAGGACCACACCCTAGCTACAGAGCTAATGTGGGTCAGAGGCAGGATGCAAACCCACACTTCTGACTGGAGCCAGAATGTTTTCAATCCGATCACATAATGGTCCACATCCCGTGACGATTAATCCCGATCATCATGATAATAACAGTTATTAAGCGGGCATTGGGCACACATGACCGTATCTATTCTGTGCCACCATGATGTAGAGTCTAGTACACTAGACCCCCACTTTCTGGTGGAGGAAAGTGAGGCTTGGTAAGAGTAGAGGAATGGCTCAAAATAACAGAATTAGTGGATGGGGAGCAGGGATTTGAACTTGGGCTGTCTGGCTCCAGAGAACACATTCCTCTAACTTCGAGGCCTCTCATCCTGGGGCATGATCCTACTCTGCTTCCCCCCCCCCCCCATGCAGTGGGCTCCTGTCTGCTATTGTGTCTGTGGCCTTGCCACTGAGGATGTACAGGACAAATGCTGGTTGCCTTATGGGTGACACTTCTGGGTATGTCCTGCTTAGACTTGCCTATGGCCTCTGGTGGAGCTGGGAGCCATGTAAATAATATGGAGGAGGCTGTTGGGGGGTGTCCTGCACATGGTGTCTGACATGACACGGGCTGTTTGAGCAGGGTGGCCAGCCAGGTCTGCGCTTTCCATTCCCATGAATCTGCCTTTATTCAGGGAGTGCAGGTCCCTGGGCCAGCCCTTGCCAGAAATGGCCGTCTCTCGAGATGGCCCTTGGTGATCAATGGATGCAGGTGGCTAGCAATGCCAGTTTTGAAGTCAGACATATGGTACTCTGTCATTTACTTGCTGTGTGTTCTTGGGCAAGCTGCCTAACCTCTCTGAAAACCTGTTTCTCCATCCATTAATTAGGACTGATAATACACATAAAGGAATTGTTATTAAGACTAAGTAAGCTGATCCATGTGAAGCACTTACACAGGCCCGGCAGTTAGTGTTAGCTATTAATATCAGAAAATTAAGGAGTGTCCTGGGGGTTATGAAATGAGCAATACCAGGAACTGTGGGAATAGCAAGGGGCCTGACCTAGTCAGGAGGATCAGGACGTGACTTTTAAGCTGAGTCATGAAGGATGAGTAGGAGGTGGCAGGTGAAAGGAAGGGAGCTGAGGAGAGGGCACTAAGCACAGGGAATGGATAGGTGAATATCTGGAGTCAAATCCCCTCACCATGATCACTTCCTGCCTGCAGACACTGATGCAAGCATGGTACACGTGTCAGCTCATTTAATGCTTAGAGTGATGTCATAGTGTAGGTTACCATTATTATCCCCACTTTACAGATGAGGACACAGGCAGGACAAGTAACCTGCAAAATGTGGCCCCACAGGACAGAATGGAGCTGGTCCAGACCCAGGTCTCCTGACTCTGGCACTCTTTCCTTCCCCCTCCCTGCTGCTTGGTGATGGAAAGGGTAGCTTGACCCTGGGCACATCTTAGACTGACCCAGGCAAGAGGGATGTGCAATTGCCAAGTTCAGTTGCCCAGCTGTCTTCTTCACAGAGCCTCCCTGGTTGTGTAACGAGGGCAGAGGCCCTCCTGGCTCTCAGACAGCAGGAGAGGTCATTTATTTTTCCAAAAGGAAACGTTGCTCTGGCAGGAAAATTTCCATTTTATACTTTTAGTGGGCTGAATTATGACTATTTTTGTTACTGAAATCTTTCTAGAGTCCAATCAGTTTATCTAGATTGGACTTTGGTCTTTAAAGTAAAACTATAGGGAGACGTTTTATACATGTATACACACACACGTTTTATACATGTATACACACACACACACACACACATTTTAATGTGTTAAAAGTCCATACCTGTAGTCCCAGCTACCTGAAAAGTTGAGGCAGGAGGATGGCTTGAGCCTAGGAGTTCAAATCTAGGCTGGATAACAAGCAAGACCCTCTTGGAAAAAAAAAAAAAAACAGCCCACTAGAGGTCTGTAGTTTGGTTCATGCCCTGCAGGAACTCAGAGAAGGATCTTACATGGGGTATATTCCACGGGCTTGTACTTACTGTCCCGCAAGTAAATCAAATGTTAACACCTCTGTAGGCTCTGGCTGTCCAGAAGGGGGTGTGTGGTTCATTCTGGTGGGTGCTTATTCTAATTCCTGGGAAGCCTCCAGGATCGGTATTTAACCCCAGAGAAGTCTGGAGTCATCTGGTCTAGCCCTCCGCCTCTGCTGTACTCCACACTTTCTAGGAATATGAGAACGACTCCTAATTTTAATTTAGATTAGCTTATTAAAAACTAATTTATTAATAGGCAGTTCCCAGCCTTTCCCCAGGTGCTAGGTCCCCGGTGACCAAAAGATAGTAACAATAACAATAAAAGCAGGCAGGGTGCAGTGGCTCACATTGGTAAGCCGTGCACTCTGGGAGACTGAGAAAGGTAGATTGCTTGAGCTCAGGAGTTCGAGACCAGCCTAAGCAAGAGTAAGAGCCTATCTCTACTAAAAATAGAAAACTTAGATGAGTGTCAGGATGGGTGCCGGTAGTCCCAGCTACTCAGGAGGCTGAGGCAAGAAGATCACTTAAGCCCAAGAGTTTGAGGTTGCTGTGAGCTATGATGACACCATGGCATTCATTCTACCCAGGGCATGCGTGAGACTTTATCTCAAAACAAAAACAAAAACAAGAAAACCCCGAATAATAGAAGCAGCTAAACCCTTCTTGGATGCTTCATTTATACCAAACACATATATATATATGTGTGTGTGTGTGTGTGTATGTGTATATATATATATATATGTGTATATATATACATATACGTATGTGTATATATATATGTATATATGTGTGTATATATATATATACATATAAATTCATTGAGTCTTCATGGCAATCTATGAGGTCTGTGCTATTATTTTTCTCCTTTCTATCATTTCAGAAACAGAGGCCTAGAGAGGGAAGGGAGGTAACTTACTAAGGTCACACTACTGATCAGGGGCTTAGCCTGCCTCCCAGGTCTCCTGTCTAGGCAGTTTTTAAGGCTTATGGTAATGCCCTGAAACACATGGCTAGAGCAAGCAGGGGACCTGGAGGCAAAAGACCCAAGCTTTGCTCTTCCCTCTGCTTCTTACTCTGTGACCTTGGGCTAGTCCTTGAATGTCTCTGAGCTTCTGTTTTCCCATCTGTGAAAATGGAGCTGGTGGTCAGTCTCACTAGGGTGCTATAATCTATAGGGAATATGGAAAGATGTAAGTGAGGCACTTTATAGATGTCATGGTTGTAGCTGGAGATGTCCATGGGAGGAGATGGTTTACTGTAGTGTCTAATTTGTGCCCCTCTCCCTCCCTCTCTCCCAGTGTTTCATGGCTTTCAAATTTAGACAGTTCTTTCCAATAGCTAGCCCACTTCTCTCCTGCTGTAGTCCTTATTTCAGAATTGATTCATACTCCGTGGGTGGAAGAGAAAAGTTCATCTCTTCCCAACAGCCTCTATCTGTTTTTACTCTGTCAGGCTGGTTGGATACAGATGAAAAATTGCTTTTCTCTCTTCCTGTTCTATTTTGGCTGTTTTAATATGTTTGCGACAAATAATCTGTCTATAAAAATTGGGTGTTCTGCTTTTCATTTGAAAAATGAGCTAAGTAAAGCATCCAAAAGTTGATCTGCATCATCCTGGATGCCTGCAGGCCAGAGCTCCCTATGGAAGGCAGGGGAAGATGGGTCCCCAACTCAGTCCTGCCTGAGTCTCTAGGCAGAGAGACCAGGTCTCCACTTTCAAGTGACTTTGACCTTTATCTCATATACATTCTGATACTCCTGGGGCTCAGGCTTACTTTTCCTTTGGGTTGATGGAAAGGAATAGCCTCTACCAGCTTGAGGCATTCGTAGCAGCCCATCCAAACACCTTGAGTTTGATTTCAGAGCTAATAGCTTCATAATCTGGAATCTGGTGGAATTTCCAGGACATAGAACAGCTGGTGGACAGAAAGGTGGTGGCAGAGGTGACCAACGGACTTAATTTCTAAATTTTTTTGTTTAACTTATGAAAAAAACACTATGCCTGCCCTGCTGACCTCCAGGTGAAAGATCAGTTTGCAGGAGTGCACGGGGAAATTTGGGATTCTCAGAAATTTAGAATTCTGGGAAAGGGGATTTCTGTATACCTGAGGGGTCATCTGATAACTTTTTATTATCACAAATCTGCTAACAACCCTGAGTCTGCCTTCCTGCCTTAGTCATTAAACTATCTGGGAACAAATCAACTGTTTATAGATTGAGGCTATTGAAGGGCCTGAGTTGTCCTTTGTAACCTGCCTTTTCAGGATCAGGAGCCACATTAAATTTCTCAATCTCAGAGCTCCTGCAGTGCCCAGCCTCCATTATACCACCTGGCAGGTAAAGGCCTAACTTGTTTTGTGATTTGCTGAGTATTTGGAGAACATGATCTTTGACTCCTTTACTTAACTGTGAGCTTGCTGAGGCTAGAATGATGTCTGGTTCTTTTTAATACCTTTCACAGCACTCAAAAAAGGGCTGTGCCATTAGTAACGGTGTGTTATAGAGTTTTAGAATACTCGGCATAGACATACATAATTTGGCAGAATTTGGAGGAAGCCTAAAATATTCGCTGGATATTGCTCCTTGGGCTAAATCCTTCCTCTTATGTTTAATAGATCCTTGGACTGCCAGAGCCAGCAGAGATGCTGAAGATGTATATGGGCTCTTCCCTTTTGCAAAGGAGAAAGCCAGCCCCAGAAACTTAGCCCAAGGAATCACAGGCAAGACATGGCTGAGTGCGGACTGGGGTTCCTCAAGTTAATGGAGGATTCAGGTTGGATGGGTTTCAATTCAGTGGGGATTTTTTTAGGTTTTTAGAAGTTGCCCATGTTGGCAGGCCAAGGATTGGTTCAAAGTAAGCAATGGGAGAAAGTTCCAGAAAGGAAACCTTGGGAACTTAGTCTAGGTGGGAGGAGACACCTGAGGAGAGAGGCTTTTGACCAGGGAGGAAGCACCCCACCCTGAGACCTTGTCATAGTGGTGGCAGAGGCAGGAGGAGCAACTCTTGGGGGTCTTTCTGCTCAGCCTCGAGTGTGTGCCCGACGGGCCAGGCTGCCACCCTGGCCTCCATAGCGGTCTGTGACCCCAGCTCTCCTCTCTGGAAGCTTCCTGTCCTGGCACACTGCACTGCTGGCAATCTTTCCTTCCTTTGTCTCCCTGAAACCATGAGAAGGGTCTTTGGGTTGCGAGCCTGAGTTGCTAAGAACTTTCCTCTGGCCAGACCTTATCGGTTTGAGAAGTCTCCTGGCCAAGTTTTCCCAAGAACTCTGGCTTGGAGGGAGGGACAGATGGAGAGTTGGGTGGAGTGAAGGGGAGGGGTGCTCAAGAGCCACAGACAAAGCCTCCCCTCTGCATTGACCGCCCACCCCTCTCCCTTTTCCCCTCCACAGCCCTCACCATAGTGCTGGAGTGGCCTAGGAGCCACAAGCCCTGGGGCCCTTGCTTTTGAAAAGCAGCAGAAATGAATAAACTCTCCTAAACCTTCCCCCACACCCTGCATAGCCTGGCACATCTGTTCTCTCATGTACTCCCCCTACACCCCCTCTCCCACCACCGCCCTATAACTCTGCCATCATCCCTACTTGTCACACGGGGAAACTGAGCCGCAGAGAGAATGGCACTCGGCCTGGTTCACATAGCAGGGAAGGGAGAACTGGGCCCTAACCTCATATTCCTGCTTGCACAGCCTCACACTCATGCAGCAGCTACATGGCCCACTGGCTGGCGGTGGATGGTGGAGGGTGCTGCTTTTTTCAGAATGCCCTCCCACATCACTGTTCCCAGAACCCACTATAGATTCAGTTCCTTTGGGCCTTTTAGATGTTATTAAATATAAATTCCCCTGAGAGGGGCAATAGTACTGTACAATAGTACTGTAAGTGGTTGGCACTGATTGGGCCCAGATTGTAGAGAGCAAGACCCTAGAGACTCAGGAGAGGTTGCTGAGGGGGAAACTGAGGTAGGAGACAGAGCCGCTTACTATGAGTGAGCCTATTTTGCTAGGGAAGTGAGGGTGGAGAGGATGACCACCCTTTTTCTGTGTACTTCCTCGTCCTGGCTGCCCTGTTCTCCCTGGCATGGTACCGACCACCTTCCCCCACCCCTTATACAAATAAAATGAGGCCCAAGATTCATCCAGAAAACATGAAGCCCTGTGAAGAGATCATGCAGGGATGAATCAAAGCTATCTCTCCCCCACAGAAGGATCCCAGTCCAATGGGGTCATGGGCCCCTCAGACATGTGGCTGCAGGGTTCTGGGGAAGGGAGGCTGGTGGCAGTGACATACACAGAATTGTCAAGTAGTGAGGGATGGGGCTGGGGAGGGCGCAGGAAGTTTCTAGGGGAAGAGGTCTTAGCTCAGTCTTCAAGGAAGCAGATGAAGGGGCAGGAAAGGCATTCCAGGCTGAGAGGCAGCACGAACATGGGAAGGGGAAGGGGAAGGGGAAACATGCTTGGCTTATTCCAGAAGAGAGAAGAGTTGGGTGCTGCTGGGCTGGGAAAGGCGGGTCAGTATGTGGTTGGAAAAGGCTAGAGGGGCAGGCAGGAGCCTGGAGAAGCTTTGGGTGCCAAGCCAGGGAGCTTGAGCTGCACCTTGTGGTGGTACTGAGGAGCCCAAAAGGGATTTTAAGCAAAGGAGTGCATTAGGTTGTCTGCTTCACCCACATTGTGCAGTGAGTTAGAGCCCCAATTTCCAGAAAGTTCCTCCTTGTGCCTGGGAGCTGAGTGCCACATGTGTCCCTCTCTCCTAAGGAGATAGCTCTGCCCAAGACCACTCCGTGGTACTGGCCTTTCCCTTCTGCCTGGGCTGCCAAAATGGTTAGATTTGAGGGTTGAGAAGACAGGAGAGGACTGGGGGCAAGCAGGCTCCTTCTAGGAAGATATGATTGTAGAATGGTGACAAGAGCACTGGAATGGGCTTTCAAAAACTCCTGCCTAAACCCCAGCCCTGATACTCCCTGGCCATGTGGTCTTGGGATGGTTACTTGCCCTGACTCTGGTTGGGACTCAGTTTTCCCAATTGTCTTAGGATAATATCACCTAGTTTGAGGCAGGGTGTGGGAGTGAGTTTGTGGGTGCGAGTTTATGCCCTGTTGCTGCCCAATCTCAAACCCTACCTTACCTCCTCCCTTCCCCAGTGTTCCTAGGCCCATGGCCAATGTCTCCTTAGTTGTGTCCTCCAGCATACACATGCACTCCAGGTTGCCAGGGGTTGTGAGGGGCTCGTGAGATTTGGAAGTTGAAGACCAGAGTTTGAGTCCTACCACCAGTTTGCTCTGTGACTTTAAGGAGGTCATTAATCTTATCTCAATCTCTGTGCTCATTTCCATGCATTTGCTGTAAATACCAGCTCTTAGCACACATCAGGAAATTTTCTGAGTCAGCATCTTTCACGTCTCTTAGATATGCTTGCTTACTCTACTTCTTTCCATGGGAAGGCCCTTCTCTGATGAAATTCTGTCCGGTTTTCAGTGGGTGCCTAGGGTGGGGGTAGGGGTATAATTCTAATTAAGATAGGGCATTGGAGAACCTTCCGGAGTGATTGTTACATGAATGTATACATGTGTAAAAATTATACACATATGTTGTACTGTATCACATCATACCTTTGTTTAATTCTTAATAAACTGTTCACTTGTTAAAAAAAATTATACACATATGTAAAAATCTAGGTGAACTCTTAAGACTTGTGCACTATAGGCATATTGTGTATATTTTATGGCTCAATTAAAAACATAAATGGAAAACGATTCTTTCCAGCTTTTGGTTTAAGCTCCACCTCTCTGCATCCATTCATATGTTTGCTCACTCTGCAAATATTAGGTTGTGCTCCACTCAGCTCAGGCATACAGAGGTGAAGGAGATGCAGGTCTGTGCACTGTTGTTGCAGCTCAGAAGCACAGAACCTGTTGCCCTTGGTGGCAATTTCTGAATCCTGTTGCAAATCACCTAGAGAGGTTTAAAAGAAACACTATCTTCATGGGTGTCTTAGTCTAATTTCTGCTGCTGTAACACAATACCACAGGCTGAATAATTTATTTAAAAAGTTTTATTTAGTTCATAGTTCTGGAGGCTGGGAAGTCCAAGAACATGGCACCAGCATCTGATGACGGTCAGCTCATGGCAGAAAGTGTCACATGATGAGTGAGTGCATGAGTCAGGGAGTGGAAATTGGGCTGACTCATTCACTCATCCTTTTATTAGGAGCCTATTGGAGGAATAACAGCATTAATGCATTCATGAGGAAAGAGGTCTTGTGACCTAATCTTTTTTTTAAGAGATGAGGTCTTGCTTTGTCACCCAGGCTGGAATGCAGTGGCATCGTCATAGGGCACTATAATCTCCAACTCCTGGGTTTAAGTGATCCTCCTGCCTCTACCTCCAGAGTAGCTGCAACTACAGATATGTATTATGCCTATTTTTTTTCACTTTTTGTAATGACGAAGTCTCACAGTATTGACCAGATTGGTCTTGAACTCTTGTCCTCAAGTTAGCCTCCTGCCTCAGCCTCTCAAAAGTGTGGAGATTACAAGCATGAGCCACCGTGCCTGGCCTCATGACCTAATCTTAAAGTCCCTACTTCTTATTACTGTTATAAAGGCAATTAAGTTTCAACATTAGTTTTGGCAGGGACATTCAAACCATAGCAACGAGTGTGTAACCTGTCACTGTCACCATCTTGAAATTCTTCATAATTTTTTTAAAGGCAGACCTGCAAATTAAATAATTGGCCTTCCCTGCCCAACTTTCCCCAGAACAGTAGAATCAGAATCTCTGGGAGGTGGGGGCCCGGTCATCCATATTTCTTAAAACCTGAGCTTCTCTCCTGGAGCAGCCAGGTCTAGATGTGGCCCTAATCCTTGCACATGTGCTGAAACAAGCTAGAGCTTGGTTTTCTAGAAGCTTTCTTATTTTTCTGAATTGGGAAAATAAGACCCCACATGTGAGAATGTCACAAGAGCAGTTCCTGGGTGGCAATGGGAGAGAGCAACGAAGGAGCCCAAGGGGGTGGAGGAATCATTGTGGGTGCTATGGTCAAGAAAGGCTTTCTGGAGGAGGTGGCACATGAGTCAGCTGAGAAGGGCTAGGAAAGAGAGGGGGAGAGGAGAAAAGACAAAAGGAGAAAACCATTTAGGAAAGGGAAGGAAGGACTCGTTTGGGAGAAACAGAAGAACCAGGCTAACAGAAGCATGAGTTGAGCAGAGAGCAATGTGGTTGGGAAGCACAGGAAATGACAGTCTGAAAAGTCAGAATCCTGTCAGCAATGGGGAGTGGCTGAATATTCTGGATCCAAGAATAATGCGCTCCATAAACGTTTGAGTGAATAAACAAAGGGAGTATTTAGGGGAGATTTAAGAGGATTGGCCCTCTAAGTGGCTGAGGTTTCCAGCTAGAACTGTGGTCCGTCTGCCCTTGGAATCTCTATTTATGTCCTCTTCCCCAGTGGCAGTGCCTGTTGGTGCAGGAATCTGGTGCCCTCTGCAGTGTGTTCTTGGGGCAGTAGTGATTGAAGTGTCCCCAAGAATAGCAGACAAGGAGCAGACCATTTTCTTTAATTTCTAGGAATAGTAGCAGTGCGTGTGTGTAGGGGGTTACTTCTGGTAAGAACTGAGCTCTCACCTGTTTCCCCAGCCCAGGTGAGCAGCCCTGGCAGGAAGGTGCTATCTGGGATCTCCCAAGGCCGACTGGACACTGTAATGCCTGGAGGGGGTTGGGGGTGAGGTTCCTGCCTGGGACAGAGGAGCCCCAATGCTGAGTAACCAGCAGCAGATCAAAAGCAGATCTGTTTGTTCCTGTCTTCTGAAATATTTATGCAGGAAGATGAGAAAGGGGCTCTATTTATTGAACTCATCCTCCAGGGAAGAAGCCACAGGGAATGGGCTACTTCCCGAGTCCGAGAGCCAATGAAAGGAGATGGAATTTCTTTGGGTTTAAAGCCAGACAGAGCCTATGTGCTTGGAAGAGGGGGTGAGATTTCTGGAAAGCCTTCTAAACCTCTTGCCTCCAGTCCCCAAAAAGCCTTTCAGCATATACCTTCCTGTCGATTCCAAATAATAACTGAAATCTCAGCCTAGTTTCTATTCTAGGTTCTGTCTCTTGCATGCTGTGTGACCTTAGGCAAGTTGCTTAACTTCTCTAGGTCTTTTTTTCCAACTCTGGAAAGAGGGAGACATTAGTCTATCTGTCCCCCATAGTGTTTGGAGGGTCAGAGGAGGTATGAAGTGAGTTTTCACAGCAGCCATGAAGTGGGTGCAACAAGCACATATCCCACAAAGGTCCCAGCCATGCAGTGCTCAAGGCTGGACGACTGGCTGAGTGGCTAGCCCCACCGGTAGCCTCAGCTGGGACTTGTGGGGTCAGGTCAGAGGGAGAGCTCCCTTGATCCATGCCCCATCCTTCCCCAGGGGTTTCTTCTCCAGCTGAGGCCCCCTGCTCTGTGTCTCTGAGAACACTGGCAGGATTTCCTCTCAGGAAGGGGGACGTGGTGTACAGTTAACTTCCCCAGGAGTTGCAGGCACCGCAGGAGCAAGGCAGCAGTCCCCCAGCCATGGGGCAGGCCTTGTCTTCAGATGTGGAAGCCTGTGGCTCTGTGCCCTGAGCCACGTGGCAGGCCTCAGAGCATCTGCTACCCACACTTAGGGCTTCTCCCAGGGCTGGGGTTCTGTTCTCAGCTCCATGGTCAAGTTAATAGCAGTTATTATCATTATACCAACGCATCTTAACATGAACTACCATCTGTTAAGCAGGTAACATGCAGAGGAGACCATTTTTTCCCAGTCTTTAAGGAAGTTAAACTCTGCCTAGGAGGCAGACAAGCACATGAATACACATGAAGTGATGGGAGCATTGCTGATTGGGAGTCCTTTGGCCATGGGAGCTCTGGGTAGCCCAGGCAAGGCTTCTGAGAGGAAGCGGTGTTGGGGAGGAAGAGCAGTGTGTATGCAGGCAAGGGCAGCCTTGCTCTGGACTGCTCCAGAACCACAGGACATTGGGTGAGGTTTGAGTGTTCAGGCAGGGGTTAGGAAGAGGGAGGCTGGGGCCAGCTGTGTAGGAGTGCTGCTGTAAAGACCATGGGGCTTCCATGAAGTGCCTTTAGTAGGAAAGAGATGTGACCAAGTCATTAAATCCCATTACAATAAATATTCATTAAGCATTCACTGTACCTATGACCCTATGTGATGGGACGTAGCCACACCAGTGAACAAAACAGAACAAGTCCCTGCCCTCAGGGACAGGCCCGAGACAGTGAGGAGATAGGACAGAACACAAACACATAAAAACCACATGATGTCGAGTGGTGGATAAATACTCTTAAGAAAAATACAGCGGCTAGGGTAGTTCTGATAAGGGGAGTCCAAGTGGACTGAAGGGTGGCATCTGGGAAGATTTTTCTGGATGAGAGAGCAGCAATCTCAAGGAAACAGGAGGAGCCCACCTGCCATTTAAAGCATAGGAAGAAGCCCTGGTCTGGGGGTAGGTGGAGGGGAGCAGGCTGAAAAGGAGGTTGAAGAAGAAGCAGGATCTTGCCTCCTGCAAGGCTGGCCCATGCTAGCCGCTCACTAGTGTTTATTGACTGACTGACTGAGAGGGGATAATGCAAGAGGCCAAAAGCCCAGCAGCCATATTGAGGTGATGAGGGGTTGAGCCAGGACAGAGGTGGTGGGTATGGAGAAAATGAATCTCTAGGTCTTGGTAAACTGAGTGGGAGGAGAGGAATATGATACAACAGCCAGAGTGTTTCTGGAGCTCCTCAGAGAAGAACTGGATCCATATATCTATGGGGATGGATGGCTGGGTATTACCACAGAATGCTCCCCATACCCGTTCCCCTAGGCCATCAGAGCTGGGGCCTGTGGAGTGAGTCCAGAGCCTCACATCCCGCCTGGTCTCCTGGGGATGCTCCAAACTGGGCCATGTCCTCCTGTAGGGTCAGCAGAGCTGGACAAAAAAGCCTCGAGGGCCGCCCTCTCCTGCCAGCCTCACCTCCCGTCCAACCTCATTAGTATTTTGAGCAGAAACATATTTATTTCTTTTTCCTGCAGGGAATTGGTGCCCTGCTCATTTCAAATTGAGTAAAACCAAAGAGCAATTAAGAGGTGCAGCCTTCTCAGGTCAAGGAGAAATGGTAGAGAAAAGTGGCTTGGCTGCCTGACTGGGCTGCCGGGCACATGTTTTCTGTACTGGCCTGGTTTGGGGGTGATAGGGAGGAGAGATGATGTAGGATTTAAATTCATAAGCAGCAAAATATTAATGATAAAGAAGCACTAATGCATATTCAGCATTTACTGTGTTAAAGGGGACTATGCTGAATGTTTTACATGGATCTCACATCATCCTTTCAATAGCCTGTGAAGCTTAGGAAGATGGGTTCTATTTACGTATCCATTTTGTGGATGAGGAGACTGAGGCTGAGAGGGGTTAAGTAGCTGCCCATGGTCACACTAATAACAAACTGAAATATAACCAGGTTTCTATTGCATCCTTCATGCCCTTCAGAGCTGTGCCCTTAACTGCCTGGATTTTTTGCCTCTCAGAAGCGTTTTTTTTAGTCAATTGCTTCTTCCTAATTTCTGTTTCCGTACCATCCAAGAAAAAAAAGACCAAACCAACAAAATCCTGTTGCTATGGAACTCAGAGGCTTCACCAGAATTACTGGGTCAATAAGAGCAGAGAGTAAAATCAGGCAGAAGTCCAGGCTGTGGCTCCCATCCCTGTCCCTCTCCCGAGAGCCTGCACCATTGCACTCGGCAGACCCAGAGGCAGCTGACCAATTAGGGGGCCATCATGGTGGTCCAGGAGAGAGGCCTGAGCTGGTGTTGGGTAAGCAGGGAGGGCCGAAGAGGAGAACAGGATGGGCAGATGATGTGTTGGAAACTGACCAGGATGGGTGGGTTATGAGGTGGATGTCATCAATGGAGCCAGTGGTTCCTGGTCACACAGCCAAGGGCAATGGGGAACCCAAGAAGAAGGGATAGCTGATCTGTCTACCTTTGTTTCAGACCCAGGATTCCTCCACCACCTGTATCTTCTACTTAGTTCACAGACTTAGCTCTGAGAGAGTTTCCACTGTTCAGAAAATCAGATCCTATGGAGGCCAGAGCTGAATGCCCTGGGCTCTGCAGGCAGCTCTTGGAGAAGAGGGCTGCATTTGGGCCAAAGTTGGGATGTCCTCGCTCCCAGGGAGCTGAGCTGGGTTCCTGTCCCCAAACAATGCAGGTTTTAGGATTTTAGCATTGTGAAACCTTTCTAGAACTGCTGTACATGTGTGCATGTGCACGTGTGCATGTCTGAGGTACAGGATGGGAACAAACTGGAAGTTTTGCTGTCTCTGCTTCTCCATCATGCATGGTCAGTGATTTTTGCTAATAGCAACCTCCCGGAAAAAATGTTGATTCAAGGACAGCAATCCAATTTTCTCTAGAGAGTAGGCCTGCTTTCTAAAAAGGCCTTGACCCTGGGGAAGCCAGGGGGAGTTTAGTGCCGTAGAGAGACTAGTTCCTGGTGAGCATTGGGCTGTCTGTCTCCAGACTCTGTTCCTACCCAGGAGCCCACCTGGCCCTGGCCACCCCCTGCAACAGTGTCCTCTCCACAGCTTCTGACATTGGACTTTTAATTTTAATTCTAGAGCAAATGTTCCTCTCCTGTCTCTTCCCCTCTCTTTTCTGGGCACCAAGGAGCTACTCTGCTATACTGGTCTGTGTTTAGAAATCAGGGTGGGGGTGAGTGTTGTGCAGGAACCTTGCCATAAGAAAGTTTCTCTTCTGACCAGACCTTCCTGGGGCTTGCTTGATGGGGGGATGGGGTCTGGGGCAGCGGTGCTGTAAGCCTGACCTGGGTATAGGCCCCAGGTGGGCCTGGGGCTGGGGTGGATTAGGGAATAGGGGGTGGGGGATCTGCCAGCCTATATTCCTGGATCCTACTGCCCCATCCTTTGGGTATGTACTGCCCAGGCCACTTGGCTGCACTTGCAAGGCCTTCCCTCTCTGGCCTCATTTGCCTCTCCTCAGCCCCTGCCCTGCCCAGACACTGGTCTGTTTGCTGTCCCCAAACTCAACCTCTGCTTCTCTGTCCCTCTTTCCTTAAAAGGTCTCCTGTTCTTTTCTTTCAAAAATGCCAACTCCTCTATGGAGCCTTCTCTGATCTCTCCCTGCTCCAGACTCTGTCCTTCTCTTGTTATTACAGTGATAAGATAGTTCTGTCTGAACATGTCTCATCTTCCCTGCCAGAGGGCAAGCCCCCTACCCTGAGGAGGGAGTGTACTGTGCCACAGATCTCATTGTGTGCTCTCTCTGTTCCTGGCCCTGAAGATGTTCAATTAGAGATTTTCGAATGATGTATTTGTATTTTTTGTATAGATATAATAATCTGTTCTGTGTGTGCAGCATAATTTCAGCCACGTAAGATGCATTTGTTGGCAAATTCATCAGAGGATACAGAATAAAGCCTCCTGACACTGTCCCCAGAAAGGCCTGGGACACATATAGGGGAACTTATTCTTCCTTTCTCCCATTGCCCCCACCCCCAAACAGAGCTGGGCTGCCTGTCAGGAATTCTAAAGGCGGGAAAATGCTTCCTGCTGCCTCTGGGACCTCCTGCCCAAGAGAAGCAGCACTCTGGTGACCTCCTGACAGCAATGTGCTCTCCCCAGGCTCTGCAGTCCCCTGGGAGGCTGCCATATGCTTTCCGGACATCCGGGTCTCATTATACTCTGACTCAAAAATTAATCTTGTCTAATTGTGCTCGAGGCCTGAGTGAATTCAGGGACTGTGAGCCAGGCTCTGTGGGCCCGGGGTCTCCATGGCAACACAGGATGCATCCTAATGAACTGCGTCTTTGGAGACTGGCTATGGGGTGCCCCCCACCCCTCAGGGTGGACTGCTGCGGCTGTCCCTGTGCTTGGTGGCGTCCCCCTCCAGAGCGGACCTAGGGCTGGGGAGAGGGGATGGAGACAGACTCTGCGTGCAGCCCACAGTTCTTCCCAGCACTGCCAGGATAAAAGATGCAGAGAGATGACCCACAGTTTCATTGTTGGCCAAGGATTTCATCAACAAACAAACAGTTCTTCATGTAAAAACCACACACACACTCACTCACTCAGACAGTACATCCAATTCCAGTAGCTTAAGTGCTGCTTATTTTGTAAATCTTTAAAATGTGAATATTGTGCTTCTCCATGGAAACCTGGCTCCAGTGCCACCTCCTCCAGGAAGACTTCCTGAATGTGTGTCTCTCTCCCAGCCCTTTTCTGTCAGTGTGCTTGGTTTATTCCCCAGGGATCTTTTCCAGCACAATCTGCCCAAGAGTGGACTTCACTGAGTACATCCATGGTCCCTTCCCACCAAGTGAAAAGCTACATGAGCATAGGGCACCCTCTAGCTTTCCCCTCTGGGACCTCAGACCTGAGTCCCTATGAGACTAAGAAAAAGAAAATGGTCTTTGCTGGCACCCTCCCCATGACTTCTGTCCCACTTCCAGGCCTAGGCTTGCAGCTTCCTTGTGGACATGGCTTGTGTGGTCTTCAGAGCTGCTGCTGTCTCCTGTGACTGTGGGATGTTGGCCAGGGCCAGGCACTTTGCCTTCTCTGCCTTTGGAAGAAGGAGGTGTCCTAAACTCAGGCCTTGGAGGAAGAAGTGAAGGACAAAAGTAGATCTAAGGAAATGAGCCCTGATACCAGCCTCCTGGTTGCTGGGCCCTCCAGCCCCTCAGCCTGGTCACCCACAGGAAGACATGTAGTGAGGGAGGATGACGGGAAGGGAGAGAGATGCAAATCCAGCAATTCCTCCACAGTCACTACACCTCTCTCTCAGCTGTCCTGCTCATCTCAGTTTCTGGAAATGACCTGGAGAGAGGAATGAGTGGGGAGGATGCTGCCTGCCTGACTTTTAATTAAAAGGGACAGGAAACCTGCCAGCTGGCCTTAAGGCGGGGATACCCCTGTGGGGGTGTTACAAGTCCCTGTTGAGGGGCACAAGGTGGTATGAGGTTTGTGGGTGTATGAATGGTTGGCAGGCAGAAGTAGAGATTGCAAGATCTGCTAGAAAGCTGAGTTTTCTACTCACTTCTCTTAACGTAGCAAACATTTCTCATCTTGAGTGCCAAGCCCTGTCCCAGGCCCCAGAGATGCAGAGATGGATGAGATCCTGCCCCAGGATCTGGGCTGGCAGGCCGGGGTGGCATGGGGTGTGCAGAGTGAGAGGTCCCGGGCCTCGTTCAGCCCACAGCCCTGTGCCCTGCCATGTGCTGTGACTTTGGTGGGCACTGGGGGTAAAATGGTGAATGTGGCACAGGTCCTGGCCCACGACGAACTTACAGTCAGGGCCCTGTGGGGGTGGGGGTGCAGGTACTGCAGCACCATGTGAGGAGTGCTAGGGTGAGGAGAAGCTGACACAGCCCGAGACCTTGGAAGGCTTGCTGGGGAGCGGTGTGGACACAGAGACCCAAAGGAGGAGGAGGAGAAAGATCTGACCAAGTGAACAGTTGGGAATAGTGAGCAAGGGAGAGGGAACTGTTGTGTGTGCAAGGGCCCAGAGAAGGGAAAAAAAAAGATTTCAAGAGCTGAGAGAAGCGGAGTGCAGGAGTAATTGTGCCTCAGCAGGGCCCAGGCCAGGGCGGGGAGAGGGAGGAGGAGCCCGTGTCATGGCATGTTTGTGCTGCAACAACAAAATCCCCGAGAGTGGGCATTTTAAAGAACAGAAACATATTTCTTAGAGTCCTGGAGGCTGGGAAGTCCCTGATTAGAGCACCTATGGAAGGCGGAGGACCAAACACCCCAGAGAACTCTCTCCTAAGGGCCATTAACCCAGCCCCAGGCAGGATCTGCATGTCCTAAGCACCTCTTAAGGGCTCATCTCTTAATACCATGTCATTAGCAACTCCTGAATTTTAAAGGGGACACATTTGAACCATGGAGGGAACTGTTGACTGGCTTTATTCGAGGGAGTGACACCAGATCTATGTTTTAAAAGGCCACTCTGATGTATATTTGTTTTATGATTAGGAAATGAAAATATCCTATGTTTTCTTTTACAGTTACTCTTGGTGCTGTGTAAGGCAAGTGACATGCAGATTGGGTATTGCCTGTTATTTGGACCTGCCCACATTACAGGCCACCCCTGAACACGCATACCTAGATGTTTTTTTGTTTTGTTTTGTTTTTCTGTAGAGACAGTCTCACATTATTGCCCTACATAGAGTGCCATGGCGTCACACAGCTCACAGCAACCTCCAACTTCTGGACTTACGCGATTCTCTTGCCTCAGCCTCCCGAGTAGCTGGGACCACAGCCACCCGCCACGATGCCTGGCTATTTTTCTGTTTTGTAGTTCGGCCGAGGCCGGGTTTAAACCCACCACCTTCGGTATATGGGGCCAGCGCCCTACTCTATGAGCCACAGGCACCACCCTAGATGTTTGAATTCACCTTGCTATGGAAATTTTAGGCCACTAAGAGAGAAATGAGCAAAAGGGCTCTTGCTATGGCTTTAAGCACCTCTCTCTATCACAAACCACATTAATCAGGAGCCAGCAGCAACATCCATGGTTTCCAGGGTTCTGATCAGCCTGACTGGTGGCAGCCCAATGGCTTTGCCTGCTGTGGGTTTTCCCCTGGGGTACGGATGGTAGATGTGAGATGTGACTGCCAGTTCCATGGTTCCCTACTTCAGTAAAGAAAGTTCCATGTGTCAAGAAACACCCACCTTCTTCCTCTGAGAACACCAAGAAGCGATTCCTTTCTGTACCCTGATAGGAATGTTTCATGGAAGCTAGCCTATTTCCTGGGCAAAAAGGGACTGCTTGTACGAATCTTACAAGCACACATTTATTTCCTTTGTTGGGATATGTATAATTTTATTTTCTGGGAAGGGACACACAGCATTGCAATCCCTTACTTAGGAACAGCTGCCACATTGGTTTAACACCATCTGTTTCCCCTGAGCAAGGTGTCAAAGAGCCCCCTGCTAGAGAAGGGGTTTGTAAAGGGTCTGTTAGGATAGGAGGTGAGAGACATTGGTAGCCTAGGATTAGGGAATATGACAGATGGATGGAGGGAGAAGTGGGTAGGGTGGTCAGAATTAGGGTGCAAAACTGTCTTCTGTATCTTATGCACTATTGACTCCCAGGGCTAACACAGAGCCTGGCTCATAGTAGGTGCTTAGTAAACTTGCTGCTAGATAAATGAGTGGCTGACCAAATGAATGAATGGAGTAAATGAAAGAATGGGAGGGTATGCAAAGATGAGTAAAGGTAAGGCCTGTACCCTCCAAGTAGTCATAATCTAATTTAAAAGATACTTATTGATAATATTGATATCAAAGAGCCTTCAGGGACAACAAGCCATAGTAACAGTGCAAGGTCATTGACAGATGTAAGGGGGTCAGTGTTTCAGTGCAGAGTTAGGAGGACATGGTATTATGGAGTGAATTGTGAAACTCTAACCTCCAATATATTTGGAGGTAATTAAGGTTAAATAAGGTTATAAAGGTTGGTGCCCTAACCAATAGGATTGATGTCTTTATAAGAAGAGAGACAGCAGGGGGCTCGCTTTCTCTCCATGTGAGCACAGAGGAAAGGTCGTGTGAGGACACAGCAAGAAGGTGGCTGTCTGCAGGCCAATGAGAGAGGCCTCATCAGAAACCAACCCTGCTAGACTTCAAGCCTCCAGCACTAACAGAAAATACATATCTGTTGTTTAAGCCAGGCAGCCTGTGGTGTTCTGTTCCAGCAGCCCAAGCAGACTTAATGTGTGTAAGGACCCTGGATCTAAGTTGGGAGGTCAGGGTGGACAGAACACTGGGTCAGTGTGCTATGTCCTAGAATTGAGAAGGGCAGCTGATCTCCTTCAGAGGCTCCTACTAGAACATGTGTACCCAGGAGATTCAGCAGAAGAGCCTGGGCCATGGAATCAGACTACTAGGGTCCAAATCCTGGCCCTTTCTATTGTCCAGCTGTGAGGGTCTAGACATGTTTTAAGCTCTTGATCTCCTCATCTGTCAATGGGGATAATAACAGTAGCTACCCCACAGAATTGTTGTGAGCTTTCAATTTATTTTATATAGGAAAAGCACTTGGCACAGAGCTGGCACAGAGTCAGTGCTCCGTAAGCGCAAGCTGTCCCTCTTCATCCCTATTAGGTTTGCTAACTGTTACTCTGGGTTGCCCTTCCCTTCAGTGCATATTCTCGGGCTCTAGCATTGCTCAGCATGTTTTGAGACATTGCTGAGAGCAGCTCTCAGTATCAGTTTCCAAGGTCAAGAAGTTGATTTGGCTCTTCACGGCCAGCTTCCCACCCCAAACCGTCCTCCCTTCCATGAACAGACCAAGCTTGAGTAATTTTAGATCACAGCTAAGGAGAGGAGCCCTTAGCTGAGGCCAAAGATCTGCCCTCGTGGAGGACATCTCTAAGACTGCGTTGCCAATCCAAATCAGGATTTCAGGCCAGGAGCTTAAAAGGTTATTATTATTATTTTTAAAAAGTTAATTTGATTCCCAACAGTTTGGCTAGAATATGTACATGTCCTCCCTGAGAGGCTGCTCTGGGAAGGCTAGGTATAAGTTGTGATTAAAAACAACAAGCTCACTTCCATGTAAATTCAACTCGAATTCCTCATCCTAGCATTCCATCAGAAATTACACCTTTTTGAGAATCTAGGAAAAGGCAGGATTATGGGTACCTTTGTTTTGTTGGGTTATACTTTTCCATTTGCCTTTCTCTATCTGTACTCAGATAATTAGGAGAAAATTAAGTACACTTTTTAAGAAGTTTTTAAAAAGTGAAAAAAACTCCAGACTCCCAGCTGCCCAGCACTGCTCTGGGTCTTGTGGCAGCATAAACCAAAGTTGTGTAAGCCATTATCAAAGACACTTAAAGTAGTATCACCCTTCTACTAGAGCAGTTTGGCCACATGCATCATAAGCCATAAAAATGTCCATATCCTGTGACCCAGCCATCCCATGTCTGGGAATCTGTCCAAAGGAAACGATCCAAATGCAGGGAAAGGCTCTATGCATCAAGATGTTCATCATGGCATTATTTATAACAGCTGAAAATTGGAAACAAAATAAAGGCCTAACAATATGAGATTGGCTAAGTAAATTAGGCAACATTTATTCAATGGAATATTCTGCAGCCATTAAAAATTATAATACCAAAATGATATGGCAATTTGGAAGAATGTTCATGCTGAATGAGAAAGGCAGAATACAAAGTTTTATGCGTAAATGATTATAACTGTAAAAGTTCTTTGGAAAGTACAGATGCTCTGAGCTTGGAAAGTGAAGGGAGGATTGACAGGACCTAGGGGTGGGATGGAAGGAGTCACAGACAGCTGTCAGGTGTAGGGACTGAGCAGCTGGGTGGGTGAAGGGCCCATTTACTGAGTGTCACAGTGGTGGAGAAGCATATTGGGGGTATGGAGAAGATCAGTGGTCTAGTTCCCAGCATGTTAGGTGGAAGATGTCTGCAAGAATCCAGATGGAGGGTCTGAAGTTTAGGAAGGTGACTCAGGCCAGGGATGGGAATTTTGGCACCATTAGCTCACATGGTGTTTAAATACCTGATCATGGATGACCTCAGGCAGGAAAGAGTCAAAGTGATAGGTCTCAGCTAAGAAAAAATATTCCAGTCACCTGGAGATCCCTCCAGGCAATTGAGAAACAGCCTCTGGGATGTGATTGGGCATCAGGACTTATTCCAAACTCCCCAGGTAATTCCAATGAATCTAAAACGGCATTGATGGTCCCCACAATGCCCAGCCCAGGGCCTTACATGAGGGTGGCAGGCTGTGTCTGTCCTGTTAAACTGAATGGAATAGTTCTTGGTCAGTTGCTTTCTTTAAAGAAAACATTTTCCACACCCCAAATTCTGGCACGTGGTCTGACAGATTTTTGAGCAGCTTCTGGGTGGAAGAAGCCATGCAGACAAAGTAGTTTGGATACACAAACATTGAAATAATGAGGATGTTTTGATAGCTCATGGGTATAGCGGGACAGAATATTCAAAACTGGGACGAAGAAAAATATGGAGCATAACTGAACATGGAGTTACATTTACCCAGTTATCTTCTGTCAGTCTCTGAGAGCTCCAGATAGAGGGTAGGTTTCATGAGCACAGAGAGGTGTGCATGGAAGACATTATGACATCCCCTGAAGCTGCTGGCATAAGGCAGGCACTTTGTAGGTGTTCAATATACCCTCTGCTGGCTGTGCAGGGACTTGGAACTGGAGAAAGGATGAGGCAGCCAGGCACTGCCTGGGCATCTGGAGCTGAAGGACTCACAAGAAATAGCCTTCCCCAGATGTCCCACCTGGCTTTCTCCCTGGCTTACCAGGGTCTGGATAGATGTTGAGCTTTTGAAGTAGACAGAGATGTTGGCCAGAGGCCTCATGGATTTTGTGGGTCAGGTGCAAAGAAGGGTTCTCCACTAGGAAGACTCAAATAACTAGGGTGAGTTGAACATCTGAGGGACTGGAATCATCTGAAAGTTTCTTCACACTCATGTCTGGTGCCTAGACTGGGATGACTTGAAGGCTGGACTCAGATGGGACTGTTGACTGGATCATCTGCATGTAACGTCTCTATGTGGCTTGGGTTCCTCATGGCATGGCACCTCAGAGTAGTTAGATTTTTGCATAATGATTCAGGGCTCCAGGAGCAGGTGTTTCTACAGACAAGGAAGAAGATATATGATCTCTTTATGACTTAGCCTCGGAAATCACATAGGGTAACTTCCACACCCATGTCCAGGTTCAAGGACATGGAACTTGCCTCAGAGTCCTTCTTCAAAGTGAGCTTCTCTGGCTCTTATTTTCAGTTCCTGTCTAAAATAGGTCAGACCAGGCATCAGGAGTAGATGCCATCCAGTGTTCATGTTCCTGACTTTTCCAAGACCCCAGGGCCTTTATCCTCTGTAAGTCAAATCAGATGTCTCCAGGCATCGTACTTCAAGAAATAGGGCTTGGGGCTCAACTGCAGCTTTGGGACCAGGGCTTTGCAAAGGGTTTTGTAGACTGTGAAAATCTATCCACATGAAAGGACTTATCACACTTTTCCCACCTCTAGGGCAAGGTTTCCTTCCCTTGGACCCAGGCAACCTGAACCAGCCCTGGTGGCCTGATGAGGACTACAGTAGGACCAGAATCCTCTTTGTAAAGGGCTGGGAAGTGCCTCAGTG
This sequence comes from Perodicticus potto, assembly GCA_963574655.1. Lineage (NCBI taxonomy): Eukaryota > Metazoa > Chordata > Mammalia > Primates > Lorisidae > Perodicticus > Perodicticus potto. The sequence continues at coordinate 30,540 of CAUYRH010061189.1, read as the reverse complement.
TGAAGTGATCGAGGTGTGGCCCCCTGTGTCTGGCTGTGCATGGCCAGACCCAAGAAGTGGTAGTTACAGTTTCTAGGCCTCCTGGGAGCAGGGCCAGCAAGGCAGGTTCTCCCTCCCCTTACACTCTGGTCCTTTGGAGAACTTGGGCTTAAGGACAACTCCCTGAGCCAGACCAGCCAGCACAGGCTGACCCACTGACTGGCTGGGAGCCCAGCTCTCTCCCCTAGGGAGCCCCCCAGCCACTTCCTGGTATTACTGTCTGTGTGAGCGCACACACGTGCAGGAATTTGTGTGTTTGGGGGTGGGTATTTCTGTTTTTCAAGGATTTGGCTGTATGCAGTGAAGGGTTTATTGGAGAATGATGTAAGATCCGTGGGTCAGGGAACATACTCCCCTCTTCTTCCCAATTTCTCCTCTCCAAGGGAGGGAAGTCCCCTGTGAACCAGAATTCCTGAGTCTTGAATGATTGAAGTGTCAGGACTTTGTTCTCTGCCCCTCCCCAGCTAGACTCCCTTAGGCCCTGTCTCAGGCTTCCCACAGCTGGCTCTGAAGAGGTATGAGTCTCCAGGAGGGGATTTAATTTAATCATCACCATCATCATCACTATCTTCATCATCTCCCTCCCTCTGTGTCTGCTATTCTAGGCCTTCATCCATCCATTCAACAAGTATTTACTAAAACTCCCCCTCAGTGCCGGGAAGAGAGAGAGCGAGCTCAAACTCAGACCCTCACAGGGCAGCAGAAAGGAAATCAACTTGCAAATCACAGCCCCTTGCAGCGAGAGAGAACTGCACAGTGAGAGGGTCCCGGGATGCCTGCACAGTGTGCTGAGTCCAGAGAAGGCGCCTCCACCTGGGGAGCCAGGGGCAGCAGCATCAGAACTGGACCTCTGGGGAGGGCAGGGTTTGGGCCTGGCAGACGGGCAAGGAGAGGGAAAAGACCTGCAGGTGACAGAAACAACATGGGCATGGGGCCTTGTATAAGGACTGGGGGAAGGGGTGCAGCAGCCCAGAGGGGACACTTTTGCTGTGTCAAGAGAATTTGTCTTCACCCCTCCCCCCAGAAGAAGATCTGGTGAATTAAGTCACACCAGGCTCTTAGGAACTGTGGAACCGTCCGACTTTTCCTAGAGGAGTCGTATTTAAGAGGAGGGTCGTGGCTAAGTAAACTTTAGGACAGCACATCCAGGAGTGAGCAAACCAGGGTCTGAACCAGACTTGGGTCAATGAAAAGGAAAAGGAAGCAAAATCTCTGAGGCAAGGACCTTGCCTCCAGAATCTGCATTTTCCTTGGAGCTGGGGGATTGAATAGGGTTTTCATCTCTTGTTTGCTACTGGTCTCCTAGCTCCTTCCATAGCTAGGCTGAGCCCTCCCCTCCACTCCCTCACTCCTCCTGTAGTTTAACCAAAGGCATAAAAGCTACCAGTGGGAGGCTGCTGCTCTGGCTGCCCAGGGGTGAGCTAGGGTCAGCTGGTGACATGGGATCAGAGAGCTGCTTTTCACCACATGGCGTGTGGGTGGCCATTTGGGGGCCTCTTTGCTGACTATGATGTCAGACAGGGTGAGATGGGGTGGGGGAGCTCAACACGGTCCCATTCAGTACACTGGCTGGACCTGGAATCTGTGTGAATCATCCAGATTGGCCAACTAGCCCATCCCCAGGGGCCTCATCATTGTGCAACCAACTGCTCCCCTCCACCCTGCAGTTTTCTTGATGAAATCTGACCAGACTTAGGCACAGAGAGAAAATGGATGCTGTGATGATTCTATTTGTTGCTAAGATTAATTAGGTGACCATTGATTGAGCACTTCCTAGGGGGTAGACATTAAAGGATCCAGAGCACTCTGGGAAACAGGCCCTGTCCTCAAGGACCCTATAGCTCTCTGGCCCCAGTGCCACAAGCCCTCACTAAATATCCATGGATGCAGCCCATATGAGGACTAGGACTTCATAGGAGGGAGCTAGATCTCCCTTGCCTGGTTTATAAATTAAGTGGTTGAGCCACTCCCTCCTCTAAAGGAAGGAGTCTTTCCTCCAGACCCAGTGGAAGAAGGGCTGTAATAACAGACACTTGCTCTTCTCCATTCTAGGAATAACAGACCCTCTCCTCATACATCCCCATCCCTCCCACTGTCCCATCCCTCGCTCCCTCATCAACCCCCTTCCTCCAGCACATAGCACCTGTAAGCTCTGTTAGGGGAAGCCTAGTATCAGACAGATCTTATGTCTGTCTTCTATACCCGAGTGTGTGTTTCTCACAAGGTCCTGTCTCCCAAGGAATTGATGTGTTGATGTCACTTATTAAAATGACTTGTCACCTTGCAGAGAGTAAAAGACTCTGACACCCAGTCGAAGAATTCTCAGTTTCTGTGAGGTAGGTTTGGGAGGCCAGCACAGCATCAGGTCAGTCCAGAATGTTCACGTGTAAAAACAGAGTATCAGAATGGAAATGAAACTTCCACACCACACTGTCCCTTGACTCCAGCTCTCAGAGACGTGAACTAACACCCAGAGATGTCAGCTAGCACCTTCCATTCCATACCCCGGAAGCGGCCAAGGGAAGGATCCAACAGGGAAAATAAAAGAAGCACTTTGTACAAAGCTTTATTTGTGTTAGCAAAAAATTGGGAAACTTTCCACGTACTGAACAACAGCTAAACTAAGCTAAGCTAAGCAGTTCATCAGCACGAGGAATGTGTCTCGCCACCAAGCGTGACTCATGGGAAACAGCTTTCTCTACGGACATGCCCATAGGAGATGATGGAAAAGAACTCAGAGTCCAGAGTAATATGTTTACCATGATTTTACCTCTTCTGTTGTATTCATTTTTATACTTGTTTTTTAACATAACAATGTATTTTTCAGACTATAAAAATGATATATGTTCATTCTAGAAAATTTGGAAAATCAGAAAAATACAAAGATGAAATAAAACATCATTCTTCCTAAGATACCACCCTGTGTATTTTGGTGCTTTCTTTTCACTTTTCCCCCTCCTTGAGTATATTTGAATATAGTCTACCTTTTGCACTTAATGTTATCACATCATGTCAGGAACATTTCTCCATGGCGTTATTTATGCCATACTTCATTAATTTTAATATTTCACATTTTGTGATCTCTGAAATTGGGATGTATCTTCAACTGATAGTATGTCATAGTTTAATTACTATTTTTTTGTTTTTGTTTTTGTTTTTGTTTTTGAGACAGACTTTCACTATGCTGCCCTCGGTAGAGTGCCTTGGCGTCACAGCTCATAGCAACCTCAAACTCTTGGGTTTAAGTGATTCTCTTACCTCAGTCTCCCAAGTAGTTGGGACTAAAGGTGCCCATCACAACACCAGGCTATTTTTTGTTGCAGTTATCATGTTTGTTCAGCTGGCCCGGGCTGGGTTCGAACCCGCCACCTTCGGTGCATGTGGCCAGCACCATAACCACTATACTACAGTTACCAACCCTAATTACTATGTTTTTTCTTCCCTAGAGGAATATAAAATAATGGTTAGTCCTACAATTGATTGAATTAGATAAAATATGGTATGTGCTTCAAAAGCATGATTTTATGCCTGTACAATAATTTACCATATAAACAAACATAATTTATCAGCCTATTTTATTTTTATTTTTAGAGATAAGGTCTTGCTCTGTTCCCTCGCTGGAGTGCAGTGGTACAATCTTAGCTCACTGCAGTCTCAAACTTCTGGGCTCAAATGGTCCTCCTGCCTCAGCTTCCCACAGTGTTGGGATTACAGGCTGGAACCACCATGCCCAGCCATATAAGCATTTTATTATTGGACATTTAGGTGGCTCCAACTTTCTACTTTTAAGAAGCGTCTCTGTACATGAAATATATCCGCTGTGCTCATATTTTGTTGGAGCAGTGTCTCAATACATTTATGGTATTGTAACAGAATACCTGAGGCTGAGTAGTTTATAAAGAAGAGAAGTTTATTTGGCTTATGTTTTTGCAGGCTATTAGAAGAAGCATGGTGGCAGCATCTGCTTCTGTGAGGGCCTCGGGAAGCTTGCACTTATAGCAGAAGTCAGAGGGGAGCAGACATCACATGGCCAGAGGAAAGAAACAAGAATGAAAGGGGAGGAGGTGCCAGGCTCTTTTTAGCAATCAATTCTTGCAGAACTTAATAGAGTGAGAACTCATTACCAGAGGACAGCACCAAGCCATTCATGGGGGATCGACCCCCATGACCCAAACACTTCTAATTAGGCTCCACCTACCACATTGAAGATCAAATTTCTACATCAGATTTGGCAGGGCCAAACCAACCATATCCAAACCACAGCAGGCAGATTGCCAGGAATAGACGTAATGAGACAAACGAATGAGGGTCTTCAAGGCTCTGGATGCAGATACATTTGCATGTCAAAGACCAAAAATGAAAATGTGAATACAGAGGAATAAAGATGTGTTCTTATTTTCTATGATGTTCTTTTTGTATGGACTTTGAAATGATGATAATAAGGACAAATCAATAGTGAAAGATTTTATTTATTTATGAAGGGGTGTGTGTGTGTGTGTAAGAGAGAGAAAGGAAGAGGAGAGAAAGAGAGAGGAAAATGAGAAATGGCCAATACTGCAGAGGAGTCCTCAGATGCTGGAATGGAGTGCCCTGAGGTTTGGGGTAGAGGAGAAGAGCTGAGAGTTCTTAGGGGTGAGAGGAGGTTGTTTGGGAAGATTTTGAACACTTCTGAGTTCCTGGGTGTTGGGCTGTTCTAGCAGTTGGAACACAATCGAGAAAGAGCACTGAACTGAGAGGGGCCGGGTTATCTGAGGTCTACCTATGGATTGCTCTCTAACCAACCTTGAAATCATGATTTTACACCGTCACATCTCAGTTTCCTCTTCCATAAATGAAAGAGTGGGACTGAAAGATCTTTAGGATTCCTCTATCTCTGCAGATCAGTAGCTGGGGAATTCCCAGCATTTGGGGACAGAAAGATGGCGCTGACCTTAGTTCCCCTGCCCCTTGTGGCTCATTTATTTCTTGATTCCCTTTCCCAGTTCCAGAACTTCAGAGCCATTAACTCCCTTGGGTAAGCATAGGGAATCAAGATGGCCAGGTTTAGCATGACTTGGGACTCCCTTTTCTAACTTCACTTAACTCCCAATACCCCTTCAGGCAACCCTGCTGCTTTTCTGTCTTCCCCAGGAGTACTAGAAGAGACAAGTGATAGAAGCAGCCTTAGCTTATGTGCTTTTATCTTATTATTATTATTTTATCTTTTTTTGGAGACAGAGTCTTGCTCTGTCACCCAGGCTAGAGTGCCATGGCCTCAGGCTAGCTCACAGAAAACTCAAATTCCTGGGTTCAAGCCCTCCTCCAGCCTCAGCCTCCTATGTAGCTGGGACTACAGGTGCCAGCTGCTATGCCTGGCTAATTTTTCTATTTTTAGTACAGACAGCTCTTGTTCAGGCTGGTTTCAAACTCCTGAGCTCAAGTCATCCTCCTGTCTCAGACTCCCAGAATGCTAGAATTACAGATGTGAGCCACTATGCCCAGCCATGTGCTTTTTATCTTAACTGGCTCCTCTCAAAATCAGGAGTTAGAAACAGTGTTTGGGTGAGGACATGGTTTTGACTGTTCTAATAAAGATTTAAAGTAGCATAAACAAAATTAAAATTTCTTTTCCTCTCACATCACAGTCTAGACCTAGATAGAAGTATTCAGCTATGAAGTTGGCTTTTCTTTTCAAAGTTGTTAGGGGACCAGGTTCCTTCTTGTTACTTGTCATCTAAAATGGTTCCTCACCCCATCTGTTTTTCCATTTGTGGGAAGGGGTTAGGGAAGAAGGGGAGAACTTCTCCTTCCTTCATGAATGACTAGGAGCAGCCACAAGATACTACTGGTCTCATCCTATTGGTAAGAATAAGATCACGTGATCATACGCCAGGTTGCAAGGGTGCCTGGGAAATGTAGTCTTTTTCCCTACTAAAAACTAAGACTCTATTGCTATCAAAGAGAATAAAACAGAATCAAGAAATAGAAGAGCAGGAAATGAGCAATCTCTGCAAGACACAGATCTTCAAACACAGAGTTTCAGGACTCCAAATAGCTGCGTGATGATAGCAGCAGCTTATTAAAAAATGGCTTACCAAATTGAGGCTTATCAAAATGAATTGAACCTGACTTTCACCATCTCACCTCTTTGATGCTTTCCCTCTTTCTCTCGGTGAAGCCAAATTTGAAGGGCCAGTCTTTGTTCCACAGGTGGGGTTACAAGGCTCTCCCTGAAGGGTTGAGAACAGGTTTGGAATCATAAAGCTCTTCCTTGGCTTCTTAATAGCCAGTGATGGACAATTCCATAGACTTTTATTTTTACATAGAGCCAAAAGGTAAGCTTACAGATATTCTCCTGAATTAAACAAGGCATTTGTAAGCCCAAATTAGCATATCCTAGAGTTTATTTTGGGCCTTGAAATCAGTACTACTAAAATGTCTGGCACTTTTGCAGTCCTTGACAAATTTCCTACTGTGTGTACCCACACAGATGACTGTAATTCCTGAAATTCTTGGAAAGGACACTTCACCCTTGGTGTCATCATGAGTTGACTGGAACATCCCATTGCTGCTATTCATGCTTTTGAATTATAAATTGCTCTGAGTTTAGCCCCATCAGTATAGATTTAGTTTGTTGTGCATTATTTAGTTAACCATAGTATGTGGTACCTATTTGCATTTTTGAAGCTTATAATTTTTCTTTAACCTCTGTATCTTAAAGGTGTTATCTGGGGGTCAACAGCAATGCCCTCTCGTGGATGTTAAAATGCAGATTCCAAGGCTCTCACCTGAACCTTCTAAATTAGAAGCTTGGGAGTGGGTCCCAGAATAAGTATCTGTGTGCCACTGAGAATGTCTGAACACATTTTTATAGTGTTTGCAGGATGGTTCAGAAACAAATCTCTCAGACCCTATTGTTAAAACAGCTGTACATATAATCCCCCAGTTCTGCTTATATAGAGATTGGCTGCACGTGGATTTGTTCTTTTTAAATACTTTGCAAGAGGAGGGTGTATGTTATTGCATAAAATTGTACATAGCTTCTTTTAGGAAGTACGTGACAGATGATTCATAACATTCTGTCCCTCTCCTACTTTTCTTTATTGTTTTCCCTCTGCTATGTGGATATAGGTAGGTGAGGAGTCTCTGGGCCAGTCAAGATCAGAATCCACTGCCTAAGACAGTGGGGAGCATAGCAGAACCCAGGGCAGTGAGAGAACTGCTAGAGAAACTCTTTTCTGGAAGGAGCATGGGGGCTAAGACAAGGAGGTCCCAAATGACTCTCAACAGGGTCATAAGGGAAAAGCATCTAAGCCTCAAGTTCAAAGATTGTGGCCTGAGTCTGTGTTGAAAAAACTACTAGGAGGATTTCAGGACTCCCTGAGCCCCTCTGGGGAGCGGCTTCTCTGTTCCTGTACTGTGCACTGGGGGAGGAGCTGGTTCCAGGTCCCCAGCAGGCCCTTTATCCACTCCTCTCAGTTCTGACTGGAGCTCATTGTGTCCTGGCTGTGCCCCTCAGAGCCTCTTAGTGACGGGTCTGTTGTCCAAGATGGGCCTGAGGCTGGTCCCGGCCTGCGTCCATGTATTATGCAGCAGCAGCCAGGACAAAGCTTCTGTGTGTGGGAGTCGGGTGGGGTAGGGGCTCGCCTCCCACAGATTCTGTTTATCAGGGACTAGGATGCCAGAGGGTGGGATGGTGGGGGTGCTGTGTGTGGAAGACAGGCTTTTCAGTGGGACCTCTGAGAGTGGAGAGGTGAGAGCATTGTGGGTGCCATGCAGCCTTGGCTGAAGTAGGAATGATGGCATAGTTCAAGTTCAGGGTAGCCAGGACAGTCCTTCTACTTGCCAAGGCTCCCATGTCTGCTCAGGATGCACAGTTTGGTCATTTAACAGGGACCCTCTGACTATGTGACCCTAGTCAGTGAGTAATTCTGTAGGGCACTTGTGGTGCGACCTGAGGGCCTCAGGTACCCAAGAGATGGGATTGATGCTGACCTTCCTAGTCAGAGTGAACAGAGATGGATCATTCCCCTGGACCAGGAGCCTGTTGAGGGAAGCAGGCAGGTCTTGCTCTTCTCTGTATCCCCTAACCCCATGGCCTGGTGCAGGACAACCACACAATAGATGTTTATAGAATGTGAAAGAGATTTCAGACCTTTGCAGTGTGCCCAGTCCTGAGCAGTGGCTGTGACTCAAACTCAGATGAGAAGTAGAAGTGCTGCAGTCTGACCATTTGCAACCCCCCCAAATTCATATGTTGAAATCACGACCCCCAAGGTTATTAGGTGGTGGGGTCTCTGGGGGTGATTAGATTCTGAGAGTTGAGCCCTCACAAATGGGATTAGTGCCCTTATAAAAGAGACCTTGAGAGACCCTCACCTCTCCCATTGTGTGAGGACACAGGTAGAAAGCTCCGTCTATGAAGGAGGAAACAGGCCCTTGCCAGACACCAGATCTGCCAGTACCTTGATCTTGGACTTCCCTGCAGCACCTCCAGAACTATGAGCAATAAATTTCTGTTGTTTATAAGCCACCCAGTGTATGATATTCTGTTACAGCTGCCCAAACAGACTAAGACCTGCCCAAACAGACTAAGCCCTCCTTTCTAGATGCTTTCTGCTTAATAGAGACACTAATGTCACCCAGATGAGGGGGTGGAGGAGGCTGCCATTCATAGAACACCTACCGTGGGCAGACATGCTTGGTGGATCACATGTGGAGCCCACTCCCTTCTCCCAGTGGCTTGGTGTAGCCCGAAGCCTTCTCTCCATTCTGTGGTGGAACGATTGCCCAAGGCCTGGCTCTGCAGCCTGTGCCTTTGTCGCGTAAACAGTATAATGATACTGCTTATCATTACTGGGGTAATGATACCCCAGCAGCATAATTGGGCTGCTGTTGAGGACACGGCTAATCAGAATTATCATGGGAGCCTTTTCAAAACAATGGCCCTGCATCTTCTCCACGATTCTAGATTCTCATATGCACTTATCAGGGGGAGGAGGGTTAAGAATCTTGGACAGGGGCCGGGTACGGTGGCTCATACCTGTAATCCCAGAACTCTGGGAGGTCCAGGCTGGTGAATTGTCCGAGCTCAGGAGTTCGAGACCAGCCTGAGCCAGAGCAAGACCCCATCTCTAAAAATAGCCTAGTGTTGTGACCAACATCTGTAGTTACCGCTACTTGGGAGGTTGAGGCAAGAGAATCACTTGAGCCCAAGAGTTTTGAGGTTGTTGTGAGCTATGATGCCACAGCACTCTACCCAGGAGAACAGAGTGAGAGTCTATCTCAAAAAAAAAAAAATCTTGGACAGGATATGTATAGCTTTAAAAAGCTCTCTAGTCATCCTAGTTTCTTCTCAGGCAGGTGTTTAGCCTTATTCTTAGTCTTATTTATAGGTTTTGGAATTTTACTGTGACTCCAACAGAAGGAGAAAGCCTTGCTCAAGGTCACCCAGCCCCCTCCAGGGGCTCTTGCTGTCTGGCCTGCTGGCCTTTCTGGCATGAGGTGCTCCCTTAAAAGCAGGCAGCTGCCCTGGATCCAGATTCAAGCCGCCTGCTGTGTGCTGTGGGCAATTGTGCAGTCTTCCAGGCCTCCGTTGAATGATTCTGACAGGAACGGGTTTGGCTATGTCAGCACGTTAGCCCCACACGCATGGGCAATCCCCGGCCACCGTCATCTGTGAGATTTCCAGGGGCAAAGAAATCTCCCAGGTGTTCCTGAGGGGCCTGAGAGCTGCGTCTTACCTCTTAGTTGTTCCTGGCCTCTTGTGGGAGTCAGACAGGCACACAGGTGGAGGGATCTCACACAGACAGATTTTGGAATTGTGGTTTTGTTTTATGTGGAAGAAATCTCTAAGGATAAAATAAAGGGTTTTCGAGGGGAACAGGGAAGGGAAGGAACTAATGTCTACCAACACTTGTTAGGTATTTAACTCATACTGTCTCATCTGATCCTCTCAATAAGCATGTATATGGAGAATAGTAACCCTGGCTACCAGGTAATGACTGGGGCTCTGAGGTGGTTAAAAACGGCCCAGGAATTGTTGGGACTGAGATACAGCTGTGTCTGCCTGTATCTGAGCCCTGTGGCTGTTCAGCAACATTGGCTATCTCCGGCTCTGTGGAGCCAGGGGCTAGCCTGGCTCAGGTGGCTCTGGGGAGTGACTGGGGGCTGGCTGTGGGCAGGTACCAGAGACAGAAGGGGAGGAGGTAGCCTCTTGTCTCTGCAGATCCTGGAGTTGCGCATTGATACCACCTCTCACTCTTGGAAGAGACTCCCACATTTCCCAAGCACTTTTCTGTTCAATGTATCATTGCCCTTCCTTTACTTTGGGTCAGGGAACCAGAGGTCTTGGTTCTACTCTAAGCTGTGCTACCTGCTGGCCTTGTGACTTTGGGTAAGTCACTTGGCCACGCTGGGCCTCCACATTCTCGCCTGTAAAATGAAAAGTAGTATGTGTGTGCATGTGTGTGTGTGTGCATGTAAGAGTATCTGTGTGTGGGTGTGTCCACGCATGTATGTGTGTATAAGTTTGTACATGCGTGTGTTCATTTTCAGCAGACTCAGTGTGAAGAGTAGGACCAGACGAACTCTCGGTCTTTCTTCTCTGTATTCTCTCCCTATGGGGGAGACAATCCAGCATCATTATTCCCATTTTAGAGAAAATGAATGTGGAATCTTATGAGGGCATCGTGGGAAAGCAGAGGCAAAACCGTAATATTCTCCTCCACTCACACCCAACAACCTCAACTTGAAATCCTCAGTAGGGGGTTATCACACCACTGGGCGGGCTGTGTCCGAATGTCACCTTCAGAAATTGTGGCTGACCATGGGCTTTTGCTTTTGAATCCCGGGCACCTGGAATGTGAATGCTTAAGTAAACACACTATTCAGGATTACTGGATCTTTCAGTCCACTTCAACAAATGTTTATTGAGCATTTACAGTGTGCCAGTCTCTATACAAGGTGCTGAAGCAGAGGTTAACCAGAATCAGTCCCTGCGCTCCAGGAACCCACAGTGCTGTGGGTTCAGAATTCTGTTTTTCTGCACAAATGTTAATAAGAAAATGATTTGTTAAGACACAGTACATACACATACACACATACATGCAAATATGTGTTAGATATACAAAAACCAAATCAAAAGTCATGTCATGCTTTCTACTAGTTTCTAGTCCTTTCTACTGTTTCGTGTTTTTTTTTTTTTTTAAATGCTGGTAGCACACATACCACTTTGATTTCATAACCTTCTAGTAGGAGGTAACTCCCCCTCCCCACCGAGTGAGGAACACTGGTCAAGTGTTGCATATATTACATGTATTGTATTGCATATAAATTATGTGCTGTGGAAAAAGAGAGTAAGGAATGGGTTATTTTAATTGGGAAAATCAGTGAAGGCTTACAGGTCAAGTGGCACTTGAGCTGGGTCCAGATGTGTGATAGGATGTCAATAAACAGTAAAAGGAGAAAGGCAGCCAGGCTGAAGCAGCAGCACCAGCACAGGCCAGCAAGTGTGAGAGTGCACAGCAGACAAGCTGGTGCTGACGTGCCTGCACTGAGCAGCATTCTTCTGGGTTATCACATTCGACTCTCAATAATCCTATAAGACAGGGACTCTTTATTGCTTCATGTTTCAAAAGAGAAAATTGAGACTCAGAGAAGTTATGTAACTTGCCCATGATCACATGGCTACTAAGTGGTAGAGCCAGGAATTGAATTCAGGCGGTTATGTCTTAAACATGAGATTTCTAGAGACATGACCCTAAAGATACTTTGGGGCTAGTTCATTGGGATGTTTGTTTACAAACCTGAAAAATGTAAATTTCATTCTGTAGATAAAAGGAAAATATTGTATGATTTTGAGAAAGGGAAGTAATCAAAGCTTTTTGGGAGGATGATCACAGCAGCATTAGCATAGGAGATGGGCCCTAATAGAGGCAGAAACACCTGTCAGGAGATGGGTGCAGCATCTTCCTAGCCAGATCAGCAGACTGGGCACCACTATAGTAGGGTCCCAGTTGAGGAAATTCCTGTCACATCACAAACTAGTAAAAAGGAAAGGAGATTGAATCATGTTTCCCTTTTTACTTTGACTATTAGGAAACTCAGAGCTCCAATCTGTGAAACTCTTCCAGGGAGTATTCAAGAGTTCTAATTAGCCTTTCATGTACTAATTTTGCCTTGCCTTAATTCTCCTACCCTCACTTTCCTTTAGTCTGAATTTTAGAGTTCTATTCTGCTATAATGTATACATTTTAGTACAATGATTTAGAGTAGGCTTTAAAGAAAAGGCAAATAAAACACACTGAAGCAACTGGAAGGCATTTGCTTTCCCCAGGGAAGATCGGAAGGCATTAGAAGGTGGGGTTCTCTGACCATCTCTTGGGGCTTCTGTCCCAGCGATGGGTGCCAGATGAGTGTGTCACATACATGTGAGCCTTGGACTGTTAGAGTCAGAATTGTCCTGAAGCATCCTCTTTCCCTCTGCTTCTCAGAGGATGGACATGGGTGACCAGTCATGTATAAGATGGCCTTAGGTCTCGGTGAACATGGTATGGTTTAATTGTCACGTATTTATTTAATGCATGTTAAAAAAAAAGATTAGCTAGCACATCAAACTTTTGTGGCGTTGTGGCTAAAATTGCTTAGAATAAAGCTCAGATATTTAAAATCTAAGAAGTCAATTTAAGGAAAATTTTTAAATACAGTTTAGGTGATTTGTAGAATTGGTAAGAACATGTTGGCAGTGGTACACAAATTGTGAACTTTGGAAAACACTGACAAATTATGAAGTTTGGTAAACACTGATTCCATTCACCCCCTGGTTTGACAAATAAGAAAACCAAGGCCCAGAAAGGACAGAGTACTTGAGAGTATAGTGGTGCCCTTGAGTCTTGTAGTTTACCAAGCCACAGAGTAGAAAGGGCTTTCTCGTTCTAATCTTATTCAAATGCCTGAGTTTAGGAATCATGTGTCCCTACATCTCGCTTTTGAATCATATTTATATGTATTTTCAAAATGCCTTCTCTGTGTTACTCACCCATTCCCCTTTTTATCTGAGCCTTATCATGCAGACATAGTAGGGTTATTATTTCTCCAAATTGCAAATGAACACACTGATCCCCAGAGAGATGTGCCTGCCACCACTGAGCCAGCCACGGCAGGACCAGGGTTAGAATGTTTGCAGGCTTTCCCACTCGGTATGTTGAGCAGGGTTGGGCAGAGAGCCAGATTCTATGATGAAATCCCCCAACAAAGGGTACAAAGTCTGCTGGGGTGAACACAGGCAGTCTGCTGGCTGAGGTCCACTTGGGAGCAGCAGAGAATAGTACATGGCCGACTACACTCCATTCCACTTCCTGGAAGTTATTACTTTCTGAAGGAGTCACAGATGTTCTCATCACCTGCATATTAATGGGCTGTGTTACTGGTCTCAGAGTGGACAGATGAAATCATCAGTGAACATAATCGACTATGTGACCCCCCCCAAAAAAAAACTCTACCAGCACTAGTTTTGGGACCCTGTAGACCAGAAGCAATTTAGCCACCACATTTAGTGAGCAACTGAGCATCTCTGCGGTGCCCAGCCCTGTGCTCACAACTGAAATAGAGGCACAGACGAATCAGACACTGCCCCAAGCCCCAAGGGACTCACAGTCTGTCAGGGAAGGTAGACACGTAAACAACTAGCCAGAGAACAACGTCCTATGTGTTAGTCTGGAGCCCTGGACCAAGTATGAAGGAGGGAGCCTGGTTCTTTTTTTTTTTTTTTTTTTTTTGAGACAGAGCCTCAAGCTGTCACCCTGGATAGAGTGCTGTGGCATCACAGCTCACAGCAACCTCCAATTTCTGGGCTTAAGAGAGTCTCTTGCCTCTGCCTCCCAAGTAGCTGGGACTACAGGCGCCTGCCACAATGCCCGGCTATTTTTTGGTTGCAGCTGTCATTGTTGTTTGGCAGGCCCAGGCTGGATTCGAACCCGCCTGCTCAGATATACGTGGCTGGCGCCTTAACCTGTTGAGCCACAGGCGCTGAGCCGGGAGCCTGGTTCTTCCTCAGGGACCAGAGAGGCTTCTCCTGGGGGAGGCAGGAGACATTTGATCTGTACTTGTGCCATTGAATATGACTTGCCAGGAGGAGAAGAGGAGGAGGAGCTCTTGACAGGACACCTGCCCAGGGTTCCATACTTGGAGACCTGCACCTGAGGTGGGAAAGTGCTATAGCTCTGGCTTCACAACTCTGATGTTGCAGAGGAGTGAGCTGTCTGGTCAGCTCTACTATCAAAATGGAAAGAGAACCAATTGGCCTCACTTTGGTTTGGTTGATGGTTTGTATTAAGGAGGCAGTGTGACTCAAGAGGGCAAGATTTGGAACAAGAGAACTTGGGCCCAAAGCTCAACTCTGCTTCTTACCAGTCATGTGACCTTGGGCAAGTCATTTCACCATCTGAGACTTGGTTTTCCATCTTTAAAATGGAAACGATGGCTTGGCGCCCGTATACAGTGGTTATGGTGCCGGCCACATGCACCAAGGCTGGCGGTGCCCAGCTAAACAATGACAACTGCGACAACAACAAAAAATAGCCAGGCGTTGTGGAGCATCTGTAGTCCCAGCTACTTGGGAGGCTGAGGCAAGAGAATCGCTTAAGTCCAAGAGTTTGAGCTTGCTGTGAGCTGTGATGTCACAGCACTTTACTGAGGGCAACATAGTGAGACTCTGTCTCAAAAAAAAATAAAATAAAATGGAAATGATAAATTTACATTTACTTGAGTGTGAGCTGACTGGCAAGACTTGCCGCAAGGCTATCAGTGACTTGGGGGATTTGGGATGGGATGAGTCATCCTGTCATTTACTGCGATTTGGAAAGGACTCTCATGTGTCATCCACGTCAAACTGAACCTGCTAAGTGAGTCCTATCTCTGATACCTGTGCCAAGTGAGTTTCCAATTTCTTTAATTGTCTTCAGTGATGGGAAGCTTGCCACCTCCCGGCACAGCCCATCCTATTGTTGGACATCACTGACTACTCCCAGCTCAGCTCTGTAGAGTGCCTTCAGAGTCACAAGATCCCCACACTCAATTCGTCTGTCCATCCATCCATCTACCCACCCATTCATTTATTCACTGGTATGTGCTAAGCACCATGATTGCCAGACACTTTTCTAAGTCCTGGGAATGCAACAGGAGAACAAGACAGACACCAACTCTGTCCTCATAGAGTTTGCAGTTTTGTTCACCTATCTCTTGACACGTATGTGACAGAGGCAGAACAGGGGTTAGGAGTGTTCCCACCTACCAGACTGGGAAATGGGATGGTGGTGGTGATGGTGATGGCTAGTATTTATAGATGCTTAGAATGTGTCAGGTGCTTGGTACACTTTAGGGGGCCTAATCTTCTCATCAGCTCTGTGAGATAAGCCCTATTAATATCATCCCCATTTTGTAGATGAGGAAATAGAGGCTCAAAGAGGTAGTGTTGTTTGCGTGGGGCCACACAGCAAGGAAGAGACCCATGCGTACACTGTCTCTGGACTCGAGGCCCTAAGACATTTCAGAGCAGCAGCTCAGAGGCCAGGGCTGAAGCTGCTGCACTTAGACCCTGTGTTCTTCTGCCACCTCTGGAGAGTCGTGTGGGAGACCAGGCAGCGTCCACACATGCAGAAGCCCAACATGAGTGACTTCCAGTCTACCCCACCCACAGCTGTGTTCACTCCACCCCCCTCGCCCCCACTCAAGCATGTCCCAAAGGGACAGAGTGGGTGAGATCAACCTCTCCCACCCTCGGTGTGAACTGAGGACTGGGAGTCATCCCAGGGCAGTGGGGGCGGACTCCTGGTGGGTGATGCCAAGGGCAGGTTCCTATGATCTAGAAATCCTGCTGGAGGTCCATCCTAGCATCCAGGATCCTGTTGCTCCCAGGGAGTGCAGCAGTGGCAGGGCTGGGGATGGATTACTGCGTGCTCGATCACAGCTCCTGGGTAATCCTTGTTTGTGTAACTTGCTAGTTATGAGATTGGAGGTGGGGGTGTTTGAGCAACTGCATCCCCTCCATAGCCAACACCATGGTTTATAGTGCTGCTCTCTGCACCTGAGCACAGGGAGCATAACCAGGTTCCTTGACCACTGTGTTGAGAGGAAGCCCTTCCCAATTCCTCCCACTCTGCCCAGCCCTTCCCTGCTCAGCTGCAGTGTGAAGGAGAATTGTAAGCTCTAGAGACAGGGTGATGGGAGGAGACAACAGCTGGACTCAAAAGACTGAGGTGGCTGGTCCTGTCCCTGTGGCACCTTGAGCAGGTGATCTAAGCTCTTTAATTTCATTTCCTTATACCACACACAGGGATAAAAAACAGAGCCAGCTGCCTGGCCTTAGTGAGGTAATCCATGTCAGGGTGCCCTGTAAACCAGATACCAATGTCAGATATTGGAATCAGCAGCAAGCACAGCTGCTAACACAGATGACAATAATGATACACAGAACAACACAGTTCTTGGAAGTGTTTTATCCAGCCTGTAACTAGTGTAGGGAACAATCATCTCTAGTACCTAAAAGTAATGTACGTGCTTTATGTATTTGTTGTGCATTCAAATCACCTGAGAGGCTTTACAAACATCAGACCTGGGGGGCCCTGGGGTGCATTCTCTGAGATTCCAATTCAGTGAATCTGGGGTGAGACAGGAATTGATCTCTGTTGGTTTTTGTTGTTGTTGTTGTTGAGAGACAGGGTCTGTCCATTTTGCCCAGGCTGGTCTCAAATCCTTAGGCTCAAGCAGTATTTCACCTCCTGAGTAGCTAGGACTGTGGGCACATACTTTTAAGTGATCTAAGACCACCCCTGCCCTGAGTCAAGGACACTACAGGATCATTGGCAGCATGCCCAGGAACCTTTTTCTGTACTGATGCGGCTGTTCCTAAAGCTCCCTGCACTGACCGTCCAGAACACAAAGCTGTATAGTAAAGGGACCCAGCTCTCAGTCCACTAAACAAGGTCTAGGAATCCCTAAACTTGGGCAGGGTGTGGTGGCTGACACCTGTAATCCTAGCACTCTAGGAGGCCAAGGTGGGCGGGTCCCCTGAGCTCAGGAGTTCGAGACCAGCCTGAGAAAGAGCAAGACCCCCCCCCCAGGCCCCGTCTTGACTATAAAAAATACAAAGAATTAGCTGAGCATTGTGGAGGCGCCTGTAGCCCCAGCTACTCAGGAGGCTGAGGCAGGAGGATTGCTTGAGCCCAAGAGTTTGAGGATGCTGTGAGCTATGATGCCTTGGCATTCTAGCCTGGGGTGACTAGAGGGTGAGACTCTGTTTCAAAAAAAAAGGAAACTTTGCATTCAAAGCTTTTCCACAGTTGCTTTTATGCAGCTTTCTTTTTTTTTTTTTTGATACAGAGTCTCACTATGTCACCCTCCGTAGAGTGCTGTGACATCACAGCTCACAGCAATCTCAAACTCTTGGGCTTAAGTGATTACTTTGCCCCAGCTTCCCAAGTATCTGGGACTACAGGTGCCTGCCACAACGCCCGGCTGTTTTCCTGTTGCAGTTGTCATTGTTGTTTAGCTGGCCTAGGCCAGGTTCGAACCTGCCTGTCTCAGTATATGTGGCTGGCGCTGTAAGCACTGTGCTACGGGCACCGAGGCTATGCAACTTTCTGTATCTACTGTTTTGTTTTGTTTTTTTTTTTTGAGATAGAGCCTCAACTTGTCACCGTGGATAGAGTGCTGTGGCATCACAGCTCACAGCAATCTCCAATTCCAGGGCTCAAGCAAGTCTCCTGCCTCTGCCTCCCAAGCAGCTGGGACCACAGGTGCCCGCCACAATGCCCGGCCATCTTTTGGTTGCAGCTGTCATTGTTGTTTGGCGGGCCTGGGCTGGATTCGAACCCGCCAGCTCAGGTGTACGTGGCTGTCACCTTAGCCCGTTGAGCCACAGGCGCCGAGCCAGCTTCCTATATCTAAAACCAGTATATTTCATTCTAAAATCAGTAATTTTCATTCCCCTCCCTCATCCCCCAGGGTTGACCTAAATTTTATTCAGCTAGTTGCTTTCAATCTTCAGGTCATTTTCTTTAAGTCAGGTGTTTGGAGGCATAATTTACACACAATAAAAGTCATCCTTCTGTGTCTAGTTCTGTGTGCTTCACAAATGTGCAAAGTTGTGTAACCACCAGTGTGATTGTAACACAGAACCCTTCCATCACAGCCACCCAACTCCCTTCTGCCCCTTTGTGGCCAGCTCCTCCTTCCACCCCTAGACTGTGTTAACACTCAGCTGTGTTCCTTCTGTGTAAGTCTGTTTTTCCAGAATAGCACAAAAAGGGAATCATTCAGTGTGTAAGTATGTAACCTTTAAGTCTGCTTGCCTCACTCGGGATGATGTATCTGTGGGCCATCCACTCCATCGCAGGTATGAGTAGTTTGCTCCTTTTGTTCCTGAGCAGCTTTTCACTTTATGTATGTGCACAGCTTTCCTTCCTGGGTGAATTTATTTGTCTTTAAGCTTTTCTTTCTTTTTTTTTGGACACAGAGTCTTGCTCTGTCACCCAGGCTAGAGTGCAGTGGCATCATCAGAACTCACTGCAACCTCGAACTCTTGGGCTCAAGACATCCTCCTTCATCAGCCTCCTGAGAAGCTGGTACTACAGGCATGTGCCACCACACCTGGCTAATTTTTCTGTTTTTTACAGAGGCAGGGTCTTGCTCTTGCCTGGCCTGGTCTCAGACCCCTGACCTGAAGGTATCTTTCTGCCTTGGCCTCCCCAAGTTGCTGGAACTACAGACTCCCCTCCCCACCATGACTGGCTAATTTTTCTATTTTTTATGGGGTCTCACTCTTGCTCAGACCAGTCTTGAACTCCTGACTTCATGTGATCCTCTCGCCTCCACCTGAGCCACCCTGCCCTGCTGCCCTTCACTTTCACCCAGAAATACTATGCAGTAAGAAATGCAATTTGTTTGATTCATATGTAAATCTTTCTGCACTGGCTGCTTCAAAAGTCAAAAGACTCATTTTCAACTATTTTTTAAAAAAATTACCTACAGTGTGCAGCAGCCAGGGCACAAAGTCCAGTGCTGACAGAGCACAGGCAGAACCACAACGAAGGCAGGGGCCTGGGCATAATCTGAGCACCTAGCAGCCCTTCGGAAGGGGCAGCAGTGGGAATGTGAGCTCAGAGTGACCAGATTTTCTAGTTTCTTGATTTCACAAGAAAAGGAAGAAGTCTGAATTTTTATTAAATATCCTAGTCTTTTTTTTTTTTTTTTAATGTAAGTAACTAATTTGGGACATTTTAATCACTGTGCTGGCTTCCAGGTAAATTGAATCCCTGGCTCCCTGGCTCATGACCTGTGGCTTATGCAGTGCAAAGTACTAGGACTGCAGAGAAGTTTGCTCTTTGTGCCTCCTCTGTGCCCTCTGGGAGGACAGATGTGGACAGAAGGGAGAATCCAGGGCCTGACAAAACAAGGCTCCCAACCTCTGAGGGAGTGGAGGAGGGAGGAGAGGAGCAACTCCTTGGGAATTGCTGCTTCTATAGAGCAATGGCTCTCAGTTGTCACTGTGGGGAGCTCTTAAGAATACAGAGCCCCAGGACCCCTGGTCAAAGAGCCCATTTCATTGGCCAGGGGAGGGCCAGGTATCAGTAATTATGAAAAAAAGTCTCCAGGTGAATTTAAGGCACAGTGGCAAGGGCTGAGAACTATTGCCCCGTCCGGGCCCCAGTCCCCAGGGCATACCTCCCTGAAGTCTCCCTGGGGAATCAGAGGTGTGAAGAGCAGGCAGAAGACCAGTCACTCAGCGATGGACAACGAGAGTGCAGATAGCAGCTGTGAGCACAGGCCCTGGAGCCAGACTCCCGTGTTTGGCTCCTGGTCCCACCACTGCTAACTGCAAGGCCTTCTTGCCCCACTCCTGCATCTGCCAGATGTGCATAGTAAAGTCAGCCTTGTAAGGGTAGCAAGGACTCAATTAGTTAATTCCTGTAAATCCTTCTCACATGCATTAGTTATAAAAATTTATTTTTACCTATTTGTTTGTTTTACTTTATGTTTATATTTCTGTTATTGTATTTACCCTGTGCCTGTCTCATATGGGTGATTCGGAGATGACGAAGATCTCATGCTAACTTTTGAGGAGTACAGATGTAAGATCTGGACACTAGAGAAGCGGGGCACCTGGATGGGGCTGCCTACCCTCAGTGCTCACGGGAGTGTGTCGGGACCTGCAAGTGCAGGGTGCCCTAAGAAGGAGCACTGTGTGGAGGTGAGGGAAGGGGTGTTGTGGGAGGGATGGGTAGGCTGCCGAGAGGAGGGGGCAGGCATCTCTCTGGGCTGTCTTGGGGCTAGGGAAGTGGAGGGAACCACGTGGCTAGACCCATGAGGAGAGAGTGGCTGCAGTGGGAGGTGCCAATGGGAAAGGAGACTGGGAGTTGTGATTTGGTGAGAGACACTGGGACAAGTCTGGTCTTTATCCTGCAGGACAGGATGGGATGATGTGGCAGGGAATGGCATCTGCACTGCATGTACAGTCCAAGGCTGTGTGAGGTGACTCAGTTATTTACTGAGCTAAATCTTGCAGGGATGGCTTCCTCTCCCTTTTGCCTTCCCATCCCATAGACCCTCTGGCTCACGGGTATAGCCTCCTTCCTGCCCCAAATGCCTTGGTATACCCCATCTCCACGCCTCTCCACCCCCATCCCCACCCCGTGGTCGACTTGCTGGGCTTTGATGCACCAGCTCAATGAGGCTCTGTGGGGAGTATACTCACTCTTTTGTCTGGACCCTGTCCCCCAAACCATTGCTCCCCCCACCAAAACTGGAAACCCAGCAGGAAACCTTCCATAAAGAGTGCTGAGACCCTCTGGCTACCACCACACCAGCAGTATCAGTGCTGGGGGGAAGGAGAAAGGGGAAGAAGGGCCAGCATAATGTTAGTGGGTGCATTGCATCTATTAGTCCAAATGGTGATAATGCTATGTAATATAATGGCCTTACCTTGAGTGCCTTCAGTGTGTCAAGCACTTTGCATGCATTATGACATTTAATTCTCACAGTTGTCAGAGAGAGGCCCCAAATCCCTATTAAGCGCATATCCCGGGGAGAGGAAGGCCTGGGTTTGAATCCTTCCTGTGCCCCTTCTTCCCTAGGTGACCTTGGGCATACTTACTGCCTGTGCCTTGGTTTCCTGCCCTGTAATAAGGGAAAGATAATAGCACTTGTCTCACTGTTGCCAGAAGGATTAAGTCAGGATTGGCAAAGTACTCAGAACCGTGCCTGACATTTAGCAAGTCCAATGCTAAGTGACAAATACATTCAGACATGCAATACATTGTTTGACCCACCTTATAAACAAGGAAATGGAAGCATTTGAGTCTAGGGACTTTCTAGTAGCTTCATGTAGTAAACACAATCTGAGCCAAGTCATGTGACATTGACGCATTTAATCCCCATGTCAGCCCCATGAAGAAGCACCATTATTATGCTCATTTAACAGACAAATAGGGTTCCCGGAAGTAGAGCAACTTGTTTCTGACAGGAGTTGGTAGAGTTCCTCTTGCCAGGGCCCATCCATCCACCTCTAGGGTCTACACTCCTGCTTCCTGGGCTCACCTGGTCTCTCCATTCATGCCCTGAGCTGGAGAGGGAAACCCTCAGTTTCCCATGCAATGTGGAAGGTGGGGGCAAGCTGGGCAAAGGGCAGGTTGAGAATGCAGGACAGAGGGACACCATGTCTGCTGGGACAGATGGTGATTCACCTCCAGGCAAGGCGGGAAGAACCAGTTGTAATTGGAACGCAGAACTACCATACTTTCTTTAGCTTTAGCAGAGATGAGCCTGAGTGGTGAAGAGCAGCAGGGATCACTCTGGGGAGTACTGAGGGGGTCTAGGAGTTTCATGAAGTTGTTGTCCAAGCCGGGCTGCTGCTCATTGGAAGTTATGGAGTGGTTCTGGAATATTCAGTGTTCGAGAACAACATTTAGGTCAGAAACAGAGGATGGTAGCTGGAAAGGCTCCATTGCAAGTCTGCGGTGTGTACTTGTGCGAGTTGTGCCCTGCAGAAAGGCAGCTAGCAGGGGACAGGTGTGGGCTAAAGTCCAGTCTGTTCCGCTCACTAAGCCCCAGACTCTGGACCTGCATCAGCCAGAGGAAGAGGTGCCTTTTCTATTTTCACAAACTGCCCTGTGGACCGGACTGGTCCTACCTCTGTAGAAGGGGTGAGTCCAGAGATTTTATCCACAAAGGTGAGTCTGCAGAGGCCAGATGATGCCAATATTTTGATACGTGGGCAACCACAGCTTTGATTTTCTTAGGGACCAGGAAGGCCTGAAGCAAAGAACCCAGCCTGAGACCAGGACTGGGATGAAATGGTCTGCATGGAAAGGTGGGGCACTGGGCAACTTCTAGGGCTCCGTGAGGTCCTTATGAAACAACACAGGGCCCCCAGGAGGACCCATGAAAGGAGCAGGTGGGGGTCAAATCAAGAGGATGTGGATGAAGCTGAAGAAGAAGCTGATCAAGACCCCTGACCCTGGGACTGTGATCCAGATCACTGTGGAGTCAGGAGTTGGGGCTCTTGAACCGGCTTGCACATGTGCACACACATATATAAGTGGGCACCACGAGGGAAAAGCACTTCAGTAGAATGAATTATTTCAAAACCCAAGAATCCAAAAAGGATAGTAGGTGTGCCCCTGCCAGAGGCACTGCCACCCTTGAGGCCACGTTCTGTCACGTGGGAAAAGGAAGGGCACTTGTGTTTGCTGGGTGCCCACCAGCCACCGTGCCAGATGTTTTACATAATTACCTACTTTGATTCTCCACCCTCATCCTCCTGGTTTCTGTAGTAATGTCAGCATTCAGTGGCATAAAGAAAGAAAAGGAGGAACACCCCCTTCTGAGCTTCAGCAAGGCTGCTGGCCCCAGTGGGGGCTGTGCGGTGTGGCTGCACAGCAATGGACCTGATTATCACTGTCCCCTCACCAGTGGTCATCCCTACTGTGTCCTATTGGCTTTCTGGTTGTAGGCTTCTCACCTTCTCACCTCAGAATAGGTGCCACAGATCTGGGCTTTACATCTTCATATGCAGACAAAGGCAGGAATCAGTGCATCAGCTAGCAGGCCAAGACGGGGCTTTTGTTGTGTGTCTCTCTTCTTATTGATGAGAAAAACATCTTCCCCAGAAGTCTTGCAGCAAACTTCCTCTTATGTCTCATTGGCCAGAAATGATCATGGCTCCTGTCCTGAGGGCAGGGATACCCCCATAGGGGTGTGGACAGGTGTGTGGGGGGGCAGAGTGGCTGGCATGTGTCCAGTCAGCAGCACCTGCCTACTTCTCTTCTCCAGCACCTGACCCACTGTTACCAGAAACACTGAATGGTAGAATTCTGAAGATGTGCTCAATGCCCCACCGCCCCCCAAAGCCAGTCACTCACCCAGCCATTAATTATTGCTGGTTTTCATGTGCATGGGAACCAGCCTAAGAATTAGGCATTATTAGTGCCCATGTTTACAGATGAGAACACAACCTCCAAAAAGTTAGTAAATTTGGCAAGGGGTGTCTGGTACCTAGTAAGGGCTGAGATTTAGACCCAAATCCATCTGACTTTAGAGTCCTTGTGCATTCTGAGCCTCAGGGCTGACATGTAGGCCCGTGTATAAGGCCCAGCTTATAGCCTTATAGAGAAGTAAAGCTGTAGGTAGGAAAAGAGGATCGATCAACTAGGAACTATACACCAAATACCAGGTGGAAGTGGCACCCAAAAAATGTTGCCAGGTGCTCAGGGGAGGGTGGGTACCCAGGGACAAAGTGGTTAAGGACCCAGTGGGGCCAGTTCATTTAGCTCTTGCTAGCAGCCACATCAGAGAAAATGCTGACATACCTGGACAGGGAGGGCCCTTCCTCTTAACCTGTCAGGGGTGAGATGCTCCTACCGGCAGTGTAAGCAGGCAGCTGGAGTGGCTGCCCAGGAGGGCACATGTCATCCCCCAGCATTGCTGGAGTGGGTTTTCTCTCGGTTTCTAGGAGAAAACTCTCTCTGTTGACCTTCAGCAATTAAGGGGTAAGGGGCGAGAGAGTGATGGGCAGCCAGGCCTCTCAGGCTCCCAGGCTTCCAATGCATAGCATTTAGGAGATAGAAGATGCTCTGATGATGTGAGTGCCCTGAGGCCACCCTCCCACATCTGTGGCCTCTGCTTTTCACCCCCACGGTCCATCTGCACCATGTACAGCCTTCATGGGCTCACGTGGCATTCTTGATAACTTGAATGTGCAAAGGAGAGACAAACAAGTTCTTCATTTTCTTCAAAGCTGATCTGGTCTCATTCAGGAGCCCCACCTGGAAGAGGAAAGGTGATGAAACACACACAGCCAGGTTCAGTGGAGTCAGTCTGGTTCAGTGATGAGTGATATAAAGGCCTAGCCTCTGGGGTAATTTGGCATCTTCTTGAATGACTCCAAAGGACTCATGTTCTGAGGTTTGTCCTCCTCTGGCCTCTGGGAATACAGACGATCAAGGCTCATGTAACTTTAGGACCCCAGGTGCTGGGGAGAAGGAGACCTCTGCCTCTGCACTGGGCCTTACAGTGCTGCCGTCCCTGAGCTATTGGCTGGTCTGTGCTGTCCTGGGGTGTTCTTTGGGCAACTACTACTAATATATGCAAACTCGTGGTGCCTTGTTTTCTTGCCCCTGACGGCAGGTCCCATCCCTAGCCAGGCCCTTGCTGACCTTACAGGTTGCAGATCCCAAATCTCACTAACCATCTTGTTCTCACCTGGACAGTCTCCCTCACAGCCTCGGAGGCAGTTGCCTTGGCCGCTCACCAAGCCAACCTCAGGTGGCCTGTGGCTCTCAGACCCCCCCTCATCCCACCTCAGGGGTGTACAGGGACTACTGTGTCCTCCCCACCAGCCAGGAGCTGCACATGCCTTGAGAGGACATCCCAGGCTCCTCTGTCCAGGCCTCTGAACACGTAAACTCAGTGCAGCCATCTGTTTGGCCCACTATTGCAAACAGTGTTTTCTCTCCTTCCAGAATTCCAACCAGAAGTCAAAGAGAAACTTCTGCATTCTCAGACCACTCTCGGCCTACCCAATGCATTTAACCCTGAGATTTGGCCAAAGTACAGGAAATCAGGGTGCAGACCAAACCTTCTCTTCCCTGTCTCCATTTCCTTCTGGTTTACAGTCCCACAGGCTGCAAGGGATAGGCCTTCCAGTCCTCCTGGTGATTGCCCTGGAGCCTTCCATAATGCAGGCAGCTGGGCAGAACTCTTCCTTGGCTAACACGGGGAGACAGGGATTGAGAAAAGCCCTCTCTCAACCATTATGGCTCCTGGGACTACTTCGCTGCTGCAGAACCCTATTTAAAGTGTCAGAGCCTGAATTTGCTTTGACAGAACTCACCCTGCCTGAGTAAACAGGTGCCCTTTAGAAAGAGAGAGGGACGGTCAAGACTAGTAAGCACAAAAGAATTAAGTGTGCTCTGTATTTTTTCAATGACAGCCATGCCCTTCCCCTTTCTCTCTGACCTCTTCTCCACTCCCTTCCTCTCAGCATATGGCTTCTACTGCCAAGTGAAAATACATGTGGCATTAGGAGGGTTGAGAACCACTGCTCTGCGGGGAGGAGCTGGTGGGTTGAGCCATCACCACTGAATGTGGTTCCCTCCTACAGAGCAGAGCTTGGAGTTTGGGGAACTAAGGCTGCTGCAGGGGAACGGTTTGGCCAAGGATCCAGATCCTTTCTTTGCAGTGTCCTAAATTAACTAGTAGATTCTTTTTATAAGGTAGCAAGAGTGAGAGGGGGAGAAATCATGAGACAGTTACCAGAGAGGTTTCAAACAAAACCCCTTTTATTTTCTCAGTAACATTAAGTTCAATCAAAAAGTTCCTCCTCTGGTTTCTAGACCCTGTCGACCGCTTGAATTGTTTCCAAAGTCCAAGAGGAAATGGTTACTCCTACACACACACACCCTGGGGACAGTGTCGGGTGGACAGAGCAGTTTATCCCCAAATAAGCTCTGTGCGTGTGGCCTGGCTTCTGCTTCTCTTCTCTGTGGGCAAGTTAACGTCCTGCTGTCCCTATCCCCTGACTGATTAAGAGTAACGTAAAGAATTTCAGCTTTTCCTTTCTCGTTTGGGGCACTGAGAGATGGGCTTCCTTTTTCTCTAACAGAGATAATACAACATGTGTCTTCCATCCCCTTCTGCACCCTCCCCTGGCTGTAGTTTGGATAGAAGAGGAAGGCCCATGCCTTGTTACCATGTTCCTTCAGGGAGTTTGTCAACCCAGCTTTTTTCACACTTCCAGGTGACAGAGAACAAGGTCTTGGTCTGTGAGCTGGGTGGCACGAGGGTCCCCTGGCTATAGGGACCAACAAGTAGGACTCCTCTGCTGGACCCTGAAGCCAAAGGGAGACAGCCACTTTACATGAGAAAGCCCCGGGACATCTCGATTGCCCCCTTGCCTTGGCACACTCGGTGTAGTGTTTAAGGAGGTTTTGTTAACAGGAAGCGCCATCAGCCTATGCTGTGTGTGCATGACCATAAACATAGGAGCCCCACGGTGCCCCAGGGATGCCCGGTGGTGAGATTCCTCAGAGGGAGAAACCCTTGCATCAAGGGCGCACACCGTGTGCCCAGAGCGGGCCAGGTGCTCTGAACGTAGGATCCCAGATTATCCCAAGAGTTGGACAGGCGTTTCTTGGGCCAGGAGCCTTGGTGGTGGCAGCTGTGTCTCCCTAACCTGGCCTTTAGCCTTGGCTATGAAACAGCCTTTTTAAAGAAGTTGCGCAGCCTCAGCTGCCACGAGGCCAGGAGGCCATGAAGGAGAGTGCGAGAAGCCGAGACTAGTGGAAAGAGAACTGGGATGATAACTGGAAGTCCTGGGTTGATGAGCTGTTAGTGTGAGTACCGCCTTGCGGATGGCCATCTGGGATTACAGAATAAAGCCCTACAGGGCTATGTCAGGCCTAGCTCTGTTACTGACTCTCCTATAGCAAGGTGGTTGTCAAGGGCACATGGGGTCACCTACAGCACTTTGTTTTCCCGGATTAGGGCACATATGATTAGGTTACATCGTATTTGTTAGGTAAAGTCCGTGTTGTAGTTAAGTCCTTTACCCAGCAGGCGTGCCATATACCTGGACATTGTGCCCGTTAGGTGGGAGCTTCCTGAATCCCCCACCCTCTAATCCCCTCCCCTCATCCTCCCAACCCACTTCTTGAGTTTAATTGTGTTTTTTCTTGTGTGGGCCCATCTACAGCACTTTGGTTGGTACAAATTGATTTATATAAGAATTTTGCTAGAGCAGTCACAGTTCACAAAGCAGGCTCACACACAGTAGTATTTCACTGGCTCCTTGCAACTATCCTAGGAAAAAGGTATGAATTATATCCGTTTTACAGATGAAGAAACTGGAGAGGTCCAGGGATGTATGAAAGGTCACAGAGCTAAAACTCCAGGGGGCACAGTACTCTTGTGGTGCAGCTCAGGGACCAATCTGGTTCCAGGATCAGTAGCTTCAGCATTGTCTGGCAACGTGTTAAGAATGCGGGTTCCTAGGCCCCTCTAGACTTCCTGAATCTGGAAGGGATGGGACTTAGCAACCTGTGCTTTAATAGGCCGTCCAGGTAATTGTGGTGCACACACGTGTTCCAGAAGCACTTAACCCCAGCAGCGCTTCTCAGACATGGGAGTCACCTGGGGAACTTGTTAAACTGGATTCTGATTCAGATCTAGGGTAGAACTTGGGATTCTGCATTTCTGCCAGTTCCCAGGTAATGCCAGTACTGTTAGTCCACAGGCAGGACCTTGAAGAGCAAAGAGCAGGAGTTGCCCAGGATGGCTTGGCTAAAATACACATTCCCTGGCCCACTCTCAGAGAGTGGCATTCTGCAGACCTGAAGTAAGGCCGAGGAACCTACATTTCCACAAACACCTCTGGTGAATTCTGCCCCGGGTAACCTGGAGCTTACACTCTGAGGTTCCCTTCTCTGGAGCTCATGCTTGCAGACTATCCAGCCTGGCCTAACTTTCAAAGATCTCCCCCTTCCATGCCTCTCCCCAGTGGATCTCCTGCCAGACTATGGGCTAAGGGGTGAACTGAAGGCCATCTCTGAGCCAGCAGGGCCCTCAGTCCCTCAAAATAGGTCAGGAGTCTGGCACAGACCAGTCCCAGTGGCTGCAAATGGGAACCATCTGTTGGACTTGTGCTTTGAGCTCCACTGCCCCTCTCTGGCCAGGGAAACGCAGAGCTCAAAACCCCAGTAGGTGCCTCCCTGGGTGGGGTCTGGGGGCCTCTTGGCCACTGCCTTCTCTGACACTCCCATTGGTTCTGCTTGCTGTGGAGAAGTGGCAGCACCAGATCCTACCACCCCTAGGACAGGAGGGGCAATGTAGGCTGGTGGGCAGAGGACGCTGCTGTGTGACCTTGGAGAAGTCATTTCCCTTGCTCTGAGCTTGTCTGTAGAATGAGAGGCTAGATTTTAGGGGGCCCCAGGTCCTTTTCTGCTCTGGTGGCAGGCTATAGTTTCATGAAAGCCTTTTTGTGTCGGGACTACAGGGAGGAAAAGTTGGGCTCAGAGGGAGGCAGACATTTCCTTTTTCTGTCTCTCTGCCTAGGTTGGCTGTTGTGGGATCTGGTCCTGTGGCTATGGGGATGGGCAAGGCTTGCAGGCTGGTAGCACCACGAGGGCTTTTGGAGGCCTTGTGGAGGGGAGGTGGGGTTGCTCTTCCATATCCCTGACTTCTGTTCTTCGCTTAGTCATAAGCATTTATCAGTATGGTATTAAGCCTGACGCTAAGGCCTGAAAAACTAAGAAGGAAGAATGAGATGCTGTCTCTGCCCTCACTGACATTCAGTGCAGTATATAGTACATAGTAGAGGTCTTGGTGTTGGATCTGAGTTCAAACCCCAGCTCCTCTACTTAAATGACCTTGGACAAGCCAAATCCCACTGGGAAATGGGGGTAACAATTATACCTATTTCTTGGGGTTATTTTGAAGATTACAGGATCTAATAAATGGAAAGTGCTTACCTCACAATAAGCACTGAATACGTGTTGGCTATTGTTATTAGTGGTAAGCCAGGAGCAAGGGGTGCACAGCATGGAATCTGTGGGTTTCAGGAAAGATTCCTAGCTCAGGAATCATCTTGGAGGGGGTGAGAGGGTCTCCTCGAGAGACTGAGGCAGATGGCTTGGTGCACGTGCTCAATGGTTAGGGCACCGGCCACATACACCAGGGCTGGTGGGTTAGAAACTGGTCCGGGCCTGGTAAACAATGACAACTACAACAAAAAATAGCCAGGCATTGTGACAGGCACCTGTAGTCCCAGCTACTCGGGAGGCTGAGGCAAGAGAATCACTTAAGCCCAAGAGTTTGAGGTTGCTGTGAGCTGTGATGCCATGGCACTCTACCAAGGGTGACATAGTGAGACTCTGTCTCAAGAAAAAAAGACAGAGAGAGACTGAGGCAAAGGAGGCTACGGCCTTCTCCTTACTCATCTGGCCCTGTTTAGCATAGCAGAAAGGTTGCAGGGATCCAGGATAAATGCCTGGTCTGGGAATAGGCTTTGTCTGTGGCTGTGCTTGCATTGGATGATGAGCAGACAGCAGCATCCATGGCTGATGGGCTCGTTGTACTCTCCCATCTATAGACTGTTGAGGGGTGCCATCCAAGCCATGCCTGTCCCCAGTTGACTTTGCTGTGCTCCCTGATAGCATGAAGCTCAGCAGCAGGGCAGGATTCCCATTCATGGATGAGAAGGATGTGGGGCTTGCCCCAGAGGCCCTCTGAGGTGGAGGTGGCCTGGAAGCCAGGCATCTCATGTTTGTTGGGGGTGGAGAGGAGGATACTGGAGTGACTCCACATCAGGGTCTTCCTTGGCTCCTGTACATCCCATCCAGGAAGTCCCAGGTGTGGAGGTCCCATTTAATTCTTTTTTAGGATGTGACTTTTAGGGGCGAATTGATGTGTTACCAGTAGTGTCCAATAGAACACTCTGCAGTGATGGAAATGTTCTATAATCTCTGCTGTCCCATATGGGGGCCACTGGCTGCATGTGACTATTGAATGCTTGAAATGAGGTTAGTCTGAGGAACAGAATTTTTTTTTCTTTTTTATTAAGTCATAGCGGTGTACATTAATGCAATCATGGGGTACAATGTGCTGGTTTCATATACAATCTGAAATAATTTTCATCAAACATGTTAACATAGCCTTCATGGCATTTTCTTTGTTATTATGTTAAGACATTTATATTCTGCATTTAGTAAGTTTCACTTGTACCCTTCTAAGATGCACTGTTGGTGTGATCCCGACAATTACCCTCCTTCCATCCATCCTCCCCCCTCCACTCTTCTCCCTTGCCCCTTTCCCCATATTCTTATGCTGTAGTTGGGTTATAGCCTTCATATGAAAGCTATAGATTAGTTTCATAGTAGGGCTGAGTACATTGGATACTTTTTCTTCCATTCTTGAGATACTTTACTAAGAAGAAGGAACAGAATTTTTAATTTAACTTTAATTAAATTAAAT
>CAUYRH010061187.1:0-36905 GCA_963574655.1 Perodicticus potto | reverse complement strand
TGGAGGAAATCAAGTTACTCATGTCTATTAGAGTTTTTCTTATAAATTGAGGCACATTCTGGTTGGGTGCATAAATATTAATAATTGAAATCTCATCATATTGAGTAGTACCTTTAACAAATATGAAATTTCCATCTTTATCCTTCCTTACTTTGGTTGGTTTAAAGTCTATTATATCTGCAAATAAGCATGCAACACATGCTTTTTTCTGTTTTCCATTTGCCTGGAATGTAGGTGACCATCCCTTCACTTTGAGTCTATATTTATCTTTTAAGGTAAGATGAGATTCTTGAGATTCTTGAGATTTTGTATCCAGTCAGCCAATCTATGCCTCTTCAGAAGACAATTTAAACCATTCACATTAATTGGAAATATTGATAAATTTTTAGAAAATCTAGTGGACATTTTTAATTCTTTTGTCACTGTGGAATCTGGAATTTGATAAAAAGTTTCTGGTTGAGTTTACTTTTGCATTGAAGGATTACGCCGGTCATTATGGAGAATAAGTCTGAGAATATCCTGGACAGCTGATTTTGTTATAGCTAATTTCTTCAACATGTTGATGTCATTAAAGTATTTAATTTCTCCATCATTAATGAAACTCAGTTTAGCTGGATATAAGATCCTGGAATGAAAGTTATTTTGTTTTAGGAGATTAAAAATCGATGACCATTCTCTTCTAGCTTGAAAGGTATGATGAGAGAGATCTGCAGTTATTCTAATATTCTTCCCCTTGTAGGTTATTGATTTTTTGTGTCTGGTTGCTTTCAAAATTTTCTCCTTCATATTAACTTTAGTGAACTTAATTACATGTGCCTAGGGGATGTCTTGTTTGGGTTGAGTCGTGCTGGGTTTCCGAAACTGCCTGCTATCTGAATTTCAGAATATCTTGGCATGTCTGGAAAATTCTCTTTCATAATCTCATAAAGAAGAAACTCTGTGCCTTGTGATGCCACTTTGTTGTTTTCCTGTATCCCTATAAGGCAAATATTGGTTTTCTTTGAGTTATCCCAGAGCTGTCTGAAAGAATGATCTGTTTTTGCCTTCCATTTCTCTTCCTCTTTGGAGGTTTGGGAGCATTCAAAAGTTTTGTCTTCAGTGTCAGAAATCCTTTCTTCTGCTTGCTCCATTCTGTTGCTGAGGGATTCTACTGTGTTTTTCAGATCTTTGAGAACTGCCACTTCTTGTCTCAATATGTTAAAATCTTTGGTCATTTGGTCTTTGAATTCCTTGACTTCTTGAGACAATTTTTGAAATGCTCCCTGAATTTCTAAATACAACTTTCCCTCTATTTTATTAATCTTGTTTGCAATCCAAATTCTGAATTCAATTTCTAACATCTCAGCCATGTGTTTATGCATAGGATTGTCATTTGTATTCGCCAAATTGTTCCTTGAGGGGGTTGTTCTACTCTGGTTGTTCAATGTTCCCAGAGCTTTTCTATTGATTCCGCCCCATGATTATTTTACACCTTTTGGCTGGATGAGTACATAAGAACAAGTGGAGTTGGGGGTTCTAGGAGTAGTGATTGACCAGTCCTTTGCCTGAAAGCTGGGACTGGTGTCTCTACCTTTTCCCCTAGAGTTTTGGCAAGGACCCATAGAGTGCTACTGCTTGCGAAACTGGGGACCTTCTTGGTGTGGTCGGGTTAAGTGGCTCTGTCTTATTTTCAGCTGGTCTCTGTCTTACCCTAGAGAATCAGTTACTGTGTGTTGGAGTCTGAGCTGTGGAGAAATACCAGCAGTTAATTCCCTGTGCCTCCCACAGGCAACAATTGGAAAAGGAAAATCAAACTTTCCCACTACCACACACCCAGGGTACCACTTTTGAAAGTGTTCAGGTGATTGGCCCAGTTGAAGAGGTCCCAATCAATTGTTCCAGCCAGCATTGGCCTCAAATGGAAGAGTTAAAAAGTCTCTGGCAACTAGATAGCAAGGGTCTTCTGGAAGATCTAGTATAACTCACTCCAGTGTTCTGTGAGCTCAGAAGGGCCCCCCACCCCAGAAAGTAGATTAGTCTGGGAAGGTTGATGCCTCTTCCCCCCATTGCCCCTCTGTCACACCCAGTCACTGGTAACTGTGCTGGGTTGTGATCCAGTTTCCTCCAATGAGCAGATGCTCCAGAGGTTTGTGCCTGCCTGGGTCAGAAGGAGGTCTATGGCTCCTCAGCCAGTCCACCAGTCTCAGTCACTGTTTGGCAGGGGGAGGTGAGGCCTGAAAACCTGGGTGCTTGATAGGAGCTGGGGCGATTCACTCAGTTCCAGCCCTGTCCCTGATTGATGTTGCTGATAGAACAGTACACGTTTGCAGAATTTGTTTCTTTTGCAGCTATTGGCCTGGAAATGGGTCTGACTAAGTCTGTGAGTTCCAGCCCTTTGTCTCAGCTTTCATCCCCTTAGGGCCAGGTCTGTTCTGTGGGTGTTTGCCACCAGAGAAGCCACCCAACTTCCCCTGGCTGCCCAGAGATACTGGAAGTGTCTCCTCAAAACATCTCCAGTGGTGCGAGCCCCACAGTCATTGTTCCCGTAGCTGTGGCTGCCACTCCATGCCTCAGGGGACTGCCTCTCCAGCTTGGCCTCCTCTTGGCTCACTTTCCTCTCACCACTCCAGAGCCAGGAAATCAGCACAGAGGAGCAACAGTCTGCGCCCTGTCCATAACACTCAAGAAAATGTCCAAGAATCTGGACTCTGTGGGGGACAGGCCTCCAGACCTTGGGGTGAGAGTGGAGGGGAGTGCTTGGAGTTCAAACTTGCAGGTAGAGAATATATACAGTTTTATACAGCTTTATGCCTGGCAGGAGAGTGCCATGGCAGCCTAGTAGGGGAAGGAGGTCCAGTTTTTAGAGGGTCTCTCCCATGGGGTAGAGTGGGAGGACATCTGAACTCTGCTCACTTGTTTCTATGGAGGTATGGCGTATACTGCGAGCCACTCTCATGGGGGAGGGGACTCCTGTCCCCTTGGTGATTTGCTCTGTACCTTTTATTTGTATCCTTGTGGTTGCAGGTCACTCCAGCAGGGTTGATGTGCCTTCTTCGACCTTCTCTTTTGGCTCAGTTCCAGGACCAATCATGGTTGGATTGCCAGAGCCTACAAGGCTTTCCAAAGCCTTGGCAGGCTCAAACTGTTGCTTTTCTGACTGCTATGGGGAGCCACTGGTATGATGTTCAAGGCAATCTCTCCAAGCCAGGAAAGCTATTCCTGACAGAGGGAACTAAACATTTGAGTACTTGGGTGGGCTGAGTTTTCCTTCCTAGTCCACTATCTCTGTTTGTCTGTAAGATGGTGAACCTTCCCTAATCATCACAGCCTAGAGGCCCACAGCATTCTACTATCACATCAGTCTGCATGAGTTCCCTCACCACTCGAAACTGAGAGCTTCCCTTCAATCCATGAGTCTAATCTACCAGTATGTATCTCTGTGGAATGAGAGTGGGGGGTGTATCTGGTTCCCCAATTTTGCACCCCTGCCTCACTGGGAGAGAGGTAGGTCTCTTTGTCCACAGGGACCACAGCAAGAGACACTCCCATGGAAGAGAAGCAACTTCTTGTGAGATTCTTAGCTAAAGCTGCACTTTCTATTATAGTGGGGGACGTGGGGGCCCACTGCCCCACTGTTCCCACTCAGCTAGCCTGCCCAAGGCATCTGGTTGCCATGGTAACCAGGGGCTAGGCTAATTCACTCTGAGTGCTGCCCTCCTAACAAATATATGGGTTCTCCAGCAAGGGTGGGGAAGGTTGTACCCATAGATATCCACTCCTCAGCACCCTACCACATGCTCATGCTGCCTATGTCCATAGAGGCTTTCTTCCCAACTGAGCACAGGACTAAGACCTCTCTGCTACGTCACCCTGCACTTCTCTTGCATCCATGAAATGCCAGAGGAGGGGGTCAGGCCCACATGTCTAAGCCATCAGCACACAATCCCACCAAATGCTGGTGGGCAGGAAGCTCTGAAATTATGGTGGCCCAGCTCTTTATGGCAGTTGAAACCAGAAATTCACACCCACCCTAGAGAAGCTGCTGCTCCTGTCTTTCTCAACTTTGAGTACTCTCCCCATCACAACTAGGGGAGAGGGGTTACAACTACCAGAACAGAGGTGGTATCCAGGAGTCAGAAAGCCAGCTCTCTAGTCCCTGGTGGCACTCTCCCATGTGGTGTCTCTTGGGTTGCCCAAACTCTTGGGGCTCACCTAGTTCACCCCCCTTTTTCTATTTAGTCTGCCTGGGCTCATGGAAGGTGGCAATGCCTTAAATATATTTTGTTTCCAGTTTTACCCTTTCACTGAGCTCCAAGCCTCTCTGGGTTTGGTCTGCACCACAGACTTCTCCTATCATCTTCTCTGCCAACTTTGCAGTTTTTCTCAGGTCCCCAGACATCTCTCCTGTCTCTTCTTGCAATCACACCTGAGCTGCAACTCAGTCCAATATTCTACCTTGCAGCTGGGAATTTACAATGAGCAATGTCTCTAATCCACCATCTTGCCTTCCTGCAATTCATCTGTATTTTTTTTTAAATTAATTCTTTGAAATAGAAAGTACAGTAGTGTAATTGTGGCTGCATATATTATGACCCACTCTTCCCCCACCTGTTTCTACCTTCATTTTTCTTGCACCACAAATCCTTTATTTTAAAAGCTTTCAAGAAATAGTGTTGCATTTTATGGGACAGCAATGAAGAGGTCCTTGTATCATGTTTCAACCTAAGACTCCAAGATTAGAATTAATCTGGAAAAAGTTTGGGAAATCACTATTTATTCTAAAGCTCCATTTAACTTCTCCAGCCAAAATGTTCTGTGAAAAATGTATTCACTTCTAAACAAGGGCAAGAATTTCATTTCCTTAGGTCACCTAGCCCAATTCAATATGCTTTGTTGCTATGCTCAATTATAAAATGAAAAATTAGAAGAAAACTCTATTTTGTTATATAATATAGTCACATGAAATAGGTTATAAAATATTATTCACTATGTCCTTCTGATCATGTTTTCAGGTGTTTTTTTTTAATAGCTCAAGAATACTTAATTTTGTTGGTAGAACATATTGTCTGGGTTATTTCTTTCTCGAAATGTAAATAGATCTAGTAACTAAAGATTCTTAACAGGCAAATATTACATTTAAAATCATGCTGCAGGAGTAAGAAAACAATCTCTTTTATATAGGACCTCATATGGTAGAACTTATATTCTATGTGGCATTGGTTGAAGACTTCAAGAGACAGAGTTTGCACACGTCCCCCCCTACATACACAGACACACCTGAGATTTTTTTTTTAAACAAGGATTAAAGCATAAAAGGAAAACTTTAAAATGTTTAGCCTAGCATTTTCATTAATTACTATGTCCAATACAGCATGCTGCTGGGAAATTAAAACATAAAAGCAATGCTTTTTCTGTGCCATGAATTTATCGAGCAAGAGAAAGAAATGGAATAATAAGATATACACTAAGGAAAAACTCCCTGTTCATGATATATTCAAGGCATTATTTTAAGTGTGCTTCTTTGTTCCTCATGGGCCAACCCTTTCTCTGAACACAGAACA
Organism: Perodicticus potto; assembly: GCA_963574655.1. Taxonomy (NCBI): domain Eukaryota; kingdom Metazoa; phylum Chordata; class Mammalia; order Primates; family Lorisidae; genus Perodicticus; species Perodicticus potto. The sequence goes on along the minus strand of CAUYRH010061187.1, from coordinate 31,365 downwards.
AGAACGTCCTGTACTCCTATAAAGCTTCTTCTGCTTTCACCAACAGCCCTCCACATTTCTACCTATTTTGCCACAGCCTTTCCCTTTTAGACAGCTTAAATTCATTAGGGATTTTGGAAGGAAATGATTTCATGTTGGGACAATTGAGTTTTGAATTTCTAAAAATAAAATGAAGAAAGAATAAATGTGTTGACAATGGAAGGAGGGTTATTTGGAGTGTAAGTTTTCAAAGGCTCTTGGCTGACAGCTATAAACTCTAATTACAACTGATTTCCACCAGGATAATCCGTCTTTTCCCGTGTCTCCCCCCTTGTACTTTTAAACAGAAGTATGGTATATATAGAATAAATCTGAGCTATATAAATGAAAGGTATTATATAATCAATAGCACTTGAAAAATTTACAAATATATCCTAACCTTCTCCAAAACTATTCCTGTCTTTCCCCCAAATCCTTGTCATCATGCCCTTCGATGAACACTTCACATTTACATCTTCACCATTGCAGCTTGCAGCTTCTAAGCATGTCTGTGTAGTTTTCCACTAGCCTGATGACTAAGTCTCATGACTGATGTTATTTCTTCTCCCTGAGGAAAATAGCCATGTTATATATTGTTATAAACTTTTACACTATCTTTGCGCCTTGAATTTTTTTTATCAGAACCTCCTCTTTTTTTAGTCGTATTCAGTTACAATTTCTCCCTGGCTTTAAGATCTTTCCCAGGTCTGCAAAGAAACCTGCCTCCTTCCTGAGCAGTCACTTGCTTGTTTTTATTTTCATTTGTCAGTATTAATGTCCTTCATTACATCTTCCTTGAGGACATTCCCTGAAGAAAATATACACTGAATCCAAATAAGCTCCTTTCTTCACAGATTGTGAAATTGTACAAAGAGTTTGAGAATCTCAAAGGTCTAGATTCAAATCACAGCTTTAAAGTCAGAGTCCTCATCTGCAAAATGGGGATCCCAGTTCATAGCGGTGTGGTCAGAATTCAGTGATCTTACCCCTATAAAGAAGTTAGTATGTAATACTTTCTGGAATCCCATAAGTGCTTTCTTAACCCCTCTTTACCCTCCTTTTGTTCTCATTAAATTTTTAATCAATATTTCCTTCTTTTTCAAAAGTGCAAACATTTCAAACTTGATTTCAGTCCTTTTCCTAAGCAAGGCAATGGGCATATATACTCATAGTAGTTTGGCATATCTGAGCATGAACATGGTATTCAATATAAAAGTGGGTTACAAGAAGCAAAGAATCAGACATTGTAATAAAGTAGAGGAGAAGAGAACATTCTAATGGAATTCAGGACCAAATTTGAGCTGTCCAAATCTATTGTTTATATGTGGGTTTAATTCACCAGAACTGCTTATTTAGCCTAACATAAATCCATGGAGGGGGAGCATTTTCACATGACAAAATATGAACTAGAAATCAGAGATACAGCAAGGAAAGAAGTTCAGCTCTCATCTGTCTACATGAGCAAAATTTTTTCACTTGTATTCTTTGTGATTCATGGGTTCTACTTTGTGACAGTTTTCAGTAGCCTCCACAAATACTAAAAAATCTCTTTTGTAGCAGAGGAATGTGAACAGTTTGCTTTTCATGATAGGTGAAGGATGGTAACTGAGTTACTAGTGTCTCCAAAGGTGGGATCTTGCCGGGCCTGCAAGTTTGCCCCCTGAACACGAGCCTTCTTAGATTGAAGTGAAACCAATGCATTCACAGACCTCTCCAAAGACAGCAAAGTGTGTGCAGATTCTTTCTGGTAAGTGCTGTATTTCACTTTACTTTATGTCTTTGAGTTCTCAGTTTAGGGAATACAAACATGACTCTGTGAAACAATTTATTCAGAAGAGGTGCTGGACATTGTCCTCACTACACTCTACTCTCCACTGCCCCACCTACCTTCTTTTATTGTTTTAACTATAAAAAAAGAGAAATTGAATATACTTCTAATTTTGTGGCAGACTTCCCTGAGCTGGGAATATATAGTCTTAAACTGTGAACCGGCTTCCTCAGACTATGACAAGTTTTAACAATGTTTTGCCAATGCTGGCCAATAGGGGCTTATTTCCTCCAGGAGCAGCTATGTCCTTAGAATGTTCTGTGGATGCATCCTTTGCTATTGTGAGCCATTGCCTGCTTGTGATTGGGGCTGTAAGTTTGAGTTTTATCCGATTAAGTTCTACTAAAGGGAGCGTTTCTTCATCCCAGCTCTACAGAGTCATGAAGTCTCCTCTGAGATTTACTTTGTTCTTTATTAAACAGGATATCCTCATTTCTTATAGTCAGTCCATTCAGAAGACATCACACTTCTGCACAACTACAAAAATACGGCATTAATAGCTTGAGCGACTACAATTCAGGATAAACAGCCCAAATTCTTTCTTCCCCATAAAGAACAGTTTCCAGTGCAGCTGAAATGTAGACTTATTTGTAGATGTCCAACAAGAAAACATGCTAGAAATATTTCCCAAAAGAATCAATTTTCATAGAATTAAGCTATATCCACACTGGATAATTTCATAAAGGGAATTTTCTATCCTTGCTGGCCATCCACATTCCAGTATATGAAACTATTCCTTAGCTCAGTAGGTTAGTAACCATAAGTTCTAAGTGGGATTTATAAGGAATTTAGTGTAGTGAGAAGGCCTCGATCTATCAAAGATGGACTTAAATCACCAGGCTATCCATTCAATGCAACTGTTACAAATTAATGGTTTCTCATCAAAAATGACAAATTTTAAGGAGTAGCATCATAGATTTTAAAGCCAGGTGTGCTGCATATTCACATGATAACAGAAATAAATATGTTCTGTATATATCATCCTAAGTTCAATTCCTTATGAAATACTGAACAAGCTTCCCCTTTACTTTGAGTTTATTAAAGCCAAAATACACAATATATTCTTAAGGTAAAGAAGCAGATTTTGAGTTATTATTCACTGAATATTGTTTTCTTTATTACAAATGCTCACAGTTTTTCTATTCCCTAAGTCAAGACCGAAGCTATAAAGGAGATAAAATGGAAATTTTTAGATGCTGACATATAGCTACTAAAAAAGCAAAGAGGAGGCTTGCTTCTTGAAAACAATTTGGTGCATTAATTTTCCACAAACTTCCCATCAGATGTCCTCAAATTCAACACACTGTGCAGATGGGAAAGACTGACTACTGAAACAATTAACTATTGTGAGTCATTTCCTCAATCTGCTTTTGTTTTAGCCAATATGTCAAGTGGTGACAGACACTGTTAGATTTCACAAGCTCTACTGTCTTCTTGGAAACAGCATAATACAATTGACACAGCTCAGCTTGATAAATCTGCCAAACTAACAGTGGGGCCTCCTTCCTTCCACTTTTCAATGCCAAAATCTAAAGATATTTATTATGCAGAACCTATTCAACAAGAGGAGCATAGAGTCTATGTGATTCTATCTGAATGACTCCCACTTGATCACCTGCTAGCTCCTGGTTTCTCAATCTCTTTGCATTGAGGTTCAAAGGAATAAGGCAAAATTTCCATTTATTCAGTCTCTACTGTCTCAGATAAAGGTCAGCACAGAGCCTGCATTTTTCTGAAGTTTGCTACTTGCTTCAGCTTGGTCTGAAAGTTTACTACTTTACACGATCTGGTTTTCCACGTACCACTTGAGATGACTTTTAGATAATCAAAAGCACTTTCTCTATCTAACTGAAACATCTTGGATGTATGACTTTACTGTTCATGTGCAACATATTTGAATATCTGGTGAAGAAGGGGACAAAATCACAACTGTTGCCCTATGATGTCTTGTTCAAATCATGAAGAAAGGTTCCTAGGTAGCTTCTCCAGCACAAGCTTCAACTTACTAGCTGTTTCCTTTATCACTTTCATTTTTCATAGCACATACCTCACTACCTTCCAGAACTCATCAATGCCTGGAGGGAAAAGATGGTAAGTCCTTGGGAACTCAGGCACACCAGGAACCTGACCCAAGCTCACTTTTTAAAGCCAATGAGGAGTGAGGGGATCTGAGTCAGCTGCAGCAGCCAGCTTCAGGCAGAGGTGGAGTGGCTATTCTGGACAAACAAAGGCAACAGCTGACCCAAGATTGGACAGAACATAGCAGCTGGTATGTAAGAAGAAACCAACATCTGGGACTCTGGAAGTCAACAGGAAGTCATCCAAACTTAGCAGGATCCCAGCCAGCCAAAAAGCACACAACTACACTGACTGGTCTCAGTTCAAATTCATGACCAAAATAGGCTCAACCTCAAAATAGGCTCTTGATGTTCCGGCCAGCACACCACATCTGCCTAGCACATTTACTCCCCACTCTTGTATGTGATTTTTCACGAGTCCCCTCTTCACAAACCTCTCCAGCACTGCCCTTCCCACCCCTTCAGTTGGCCCTGTCCCTCACTTAAGAAAGCAGAAGTAGCAAGAAGAGAACCTCCATGGGTCTCTGCCACCATCTGCACCTACCTGTCAGCATCTGTCCTCATCCAGGCTGGTCTTCCACCTGTGAACATACTTGCCACACAACTATCTAAAGCTAATCCTGCCATTTGAGAATTGTTTCGATCTTTTGCCTTTTCAAGGACATGGACTGTTTGTGTCTACCCAAAATTCATATGCTGAAATCTTAACCCCCAATATAGTGATGTTAAGGAGCCAAGGCATTTTGGGAAGTAATTATATCACGAGGAGGGGCCTTCATAAAAGAAACCCCAGACACACAACTACAACAGGCACTTTACCTAACAAATGCCAGACATTGTAACCTAACCATTTGTACCCTCGTATTAATCTGAAATTATAAAAAAAAAAAAGAACCCCAGAGGGCTCTCCCCTGCTCTTTCCACCATATAAGGGCACAAGAAGAAAACAGACATGTGCAACTCAGAAGAGTGTCCTCACCAGAACCCAGCCGTGCCGGCACCCTGCCCCCCGACTTCCAGCCTCCGGAACTGAGAGAAATACATCCCTGGTGTTTGTAAACCATCAAGTCTGTGGCACTTTGTTATAGCAGCCTGAACTAAATTACAAGAATATGGGTCCATCAATTCACCTGCCTTCTCTGTATCATCACATTCCTCTTTCCACTCGGTTTTCCCCTTTTTTACAAATATAATCTTAATTTTCTTATCTTAAAAGAACATTTTATATACATGTGTATGTGTTTATATATACATAAGTACATATACATATGCATGCTTACCTTTTAAAAGCTAAAGGAATCCCCTGAGGAGCTTTAACAAGAATACCAGAGTCAAGACTCTTGGTCTTTCAGAGATTCTGATTTAGTTGATCTGGGGCATGACCTGGTGCATCACTATTTTGTGCATTTCATGTGATTGTCATATGCATCAGATACTGAGAAACACTACTCTAGACTAGATGTCTTGCTAAATGAAATAATGAAAGTCCAGAGAGATGAAGCAACTCACCCAAGCTTAGACCAAGTTTAATGGCAGAGCCAAGACAAAAATTCAGCACAATTCATTCCCAATCCAGTGCTCTCTTAACAGCATCAAGCAATATGTCATTTATATACATGCAAATGTCACCATTGGCAAAGAACCGTGAATGGCACAAGTAATGCACTTGCTAATTGTTCGCCTCCACTGAGGATATTGGCCTTTTAGTCTTCAGTCACACTACGAGAGCTTAAAACCAGGATGCTGAGAAGGTGAGTGTATAATAATAGGGAACACGAAGAAACTCCTGCCATGGTACCCACAGCAGATGTTTCAGAAGTTTTAGGAGGGCGGGGGGCCCTGGGGAGGGTGCTGAGGAGCAGCATGAGGTAAGGTGTGATAAATGAAGCTGTCTTTTTCCCATTACATGAACATAGCAAGTTTTAAGAAACAAATCAGAAACCTAGAATGATTAATTGTGTGGTCCGCAATGAGTCCTGTTGTTTGTCTATGAATCCCCTTCTCTGCAGGCCAGACACACCATGTGCTGAGAAACACCTGGCCGTACTGAACCTTCTGAATTTCACAGGAGCCCAGTCCAAAAAACAGTGAATGGTGGTTTTGTTTACAGGTGAACTATAGGAAAGAAATCAAGGGGGTGAGAAAATAGATATGGAAGAATAAGAACAAAAGCATCCCTTCAAAATCAAGCCAAGCTTTTGTCACACCTCTGGCTTTGCTTCCTCCTTTTCCAGACCTACTTGGCACCAGTGAAGAACAAAGTGCTTTCAGGAAATCATTAACTTCATTCTTTTGTATTCCCACCTACTGACTCAGCTAACCTGCTTCCTGCATACAGAAGGCACAGCTAAGCATTAGTGGTAAATAGCATAGCTATTGAGCTCCTGGGTTCCATGGTCAAAATCCCATATTTTCCACTTTCGATCCATGACATTGGACAAGTTATGTAAAGTTTCTATGCTTCTCCATTTGCCCTGCTTATAAAATAATGCGAATAATACCCACCTTAGAATGGTTGCGAAGACCAAATGAAATATGAATATAGGGTACCTGAAAGAGTCAGGTGATAGCTACTGCTGTTGAATAAGATGGCAAGGGAGATTTCTAATATTTTTCTTTAAAGTGTTACAAGCACTTTAACAATACTCTTTGGCAGACAAATATCAATTACACATAGCTATTAACCCTTCCTGAAAGCTGATGGGATATGCTAATATTCGGTTAGCTAATTTCATTGAGCTGTAAAGCAGCATGGCTTGGTAGGAAGACCTAGATTCAAATACCAGCTCTCTTGTTTACTAATTGCAAGCCTTGAAAAAGTTATTTACTTTCTCTATGCCTCATCTATTTTTAAAAAGTAGGAAGAAAAATACCTCATTTTCAGGGTTGTTGGTGATAATTAAATGACATAATGCAAATGTCTAGTATATAATAGGTGTCTATAATAAAGTGCGATTGATGTTACAGCACATATATACTTTAAGGTAATAAAACTGCTCTCCACTTTTAATGTTCTCTAATTGTTCTCACTAATTCACAAGAGCATTTCTCCAAATTAGTTTGAATTTGTTATGTTTTGTCATATTGTTTAATTCCAAGTACAGCTGTATGAAAAGCACCCGTCTCAGAATGGCTTTTTAGAGGGTATCATCTAAAATGGATTAGTATATAATAGATGCAACTGTTTTAAAAATATCCAGGGGGGAAAAATTAAAATCTCTTTTAGTCACAGCTCAAACCCTTAGAAAAAAGTTGCTTTTACATTTACCTTCTCTAAGGGTAAACAATTGGGTATAGATTAATTGAAATCAAGGAGAAAAAAAAAAAATCACCGATCTTAGTCAAGTGTTTCCAAATATGTGGTAAGAAAATTGGTACACTAAATATCCCTGGTTTGTCTAGCTTCCAGAAAGCCATAGAAGTTAAATTAGGTTGATTTGTTTCCTAAAGTGGCCATTTGGATTATGTTACCAACAATGAGACATCAGCATCTCTGAAAGCAAAAGACTCAAAATATTATACATAAAGTCATGTTTATGGTCTGCCATGCCTATTTCTAAAGTACTCTAAATCTGATTGTGCCTTAGGCTGGGTTCCCTGGAAGCAGATACTGAGACAAAGACTCATGTGTAAGTGATTTATTAAGGAAGCGCTCCCGGGAAAATAAAAATGGTAAGGAAGAGAGGAAACAGGCCAGAGCTGGTGAAGATGGCTTGTCCCATGGAGGGGAGCTTTGGCCTGGTCCAGCACGAGAACTCTGGATGGTTAATGGTTCCACCCTGAAGTACAGAGCTGGAGCTTTCTGGCAGCTACAACTGCCGGTCATTATCCAGAGCCCTCCTGGGAGATGAGACATACTCCTGTTCTCCACTTAGGAGAAGTCACAGGTGCTGGGCCTCAGAAGTAAAAGTACCTGGACAAGCATGCAGAAACAAGAAAAGGCAAGTGTTCATGGAGCAAGGAGAGGCTGAGGGGGGTAAATAGTCAGAAACTGCTAGCTTTCCTCTCAGCTATTCCAAAGTGACTCGTTTCTTTCATTACACTCCAGTTTTTTATTATGGATGTTATTAATACAAAACATAGGAAAAGTTGCAATATCCATTATCCCCTCTTAAGTACTGCTGCCATCAAACTGACCCAGATTAAGATAAATTAAGCAAAAAACCAGCTAGTGTGTTCACATTCAAACTTTTTCCATTGTGCACACAGTTAATTCATTGTGTGCATCTAGGCAGTTGAAGGGGGATTGCTGTTTAGTTGTGATTGCCAGACAACAAAATTTTCAAGTATAATAGTAGCAGCTTATAATAATCACCTGTACACACACCTTTAACAAGCAACAATATGGTTTTTGTGAATTTTTCTTCCAATGTTATTTTGGTTTGATTCTATTTATTAAAATGCACTGTTATTGCACGCTGAAACTAAAACAAAATTGGGCTTGCACTTTGTATGTCTTTTTCACTTCATTGTGTTACTTATTCATTTTTATTTTGTATGAGAATATTGATAGCTCACAACAGATTGGAAATTTCCACAAACTTGGATCTGGCACCCTGTTAGTTTGAGAAGCACTGTCCCACCCTGGGCTGCTTCCGGATGCCTGGCCAGGGTGAGTTCAGCCTTCCAGGCAGAAGCAGAGTTGGAACGAAAGAGGAAGAGGTGAGCCCACATTAATAATAATGATACCATAATGCTACTAACTCTGTCGGAAACATGGTAACACACGACTCCAGGTAGGATATGAAGTCAGCTTCATAAATTATGAAACCTAAGTCAAGATTGCATTTGCTCTGCAATGATTGGAACAAGTTTTTTTCCTCAAGACTGACACTGGAAACAACGATTGGAAAGTAGGGCTGCCATCTTGTGGCACGATCCAGCAATGTCAAGTGCATCTGTGCTTTCAGCCGCCCCAGCCCCAGAAGCGAGCCTTTCCCCCCTTGGGGCCGCTGAGTATTTTTCAGAACTCCAAAACTCTTTCTTTCAAAAACAGGACTCAAGAATAAGAAAAACACTCCTGCCTTCCCCATTTTCCTTCCCAGCTGAGCTGCGTGTGGTGAGATGGGCTTTATGTCGGCCTCTTTAATCATGGGACATAAAGCTTCCACCTGCTCATGGCTGGAGGGAGCCCTTGTGTGGAGCAAAGCCCTCTTGTCCCCTGCACCCAGCTGTTTTCTTCATCTTTCACCTGTCGCAGAAAGCCGATCAAGCAGGAAGCAGCCCGGAGGCCTCCCAGGATTAGCTTCACGGTGTGCAACAAATAGATGGTGTGCGGGGAAGGCTTTTGAGGCAAGTGCTGCCACAAACCGTGCTGTTTTGAGAAAATGGTGGTTGTGAGGAATTTTGAAGTCATCCTTCACTTGTTTTCAGGCAGCTCCACACACAGCAGGCTAGACAGAAGAATGGCAATCCTGTTTCTGATGCCTCTTTTCCCTTCATTCCTGGAGATGTCATCCGATATATTACAACCATCATAAGCTTATATTGAAAATATGCGTCAATTTCTGCTTTCCATACTTAGTGGAAATGAAGAGAAAAATAAATAGAGACAATTTCCTTTCAGGTTTGAATGATGCAGTCATTTACCTTTTCCTAGATTTCTAATTTTGCTAAAGTTTTAGTCATAGTTTAAGGCCATTGACAAAGTACCCGTTTAAGGCCATTGACAAAGTACCCTTGTGAGACTTTGTATTGCAAGTGACAGAAATATGACTCAAATACTCTGAAAATAGAAGGAAAAAGGAAAAAGAAATGGATGGACTCACAGAACTTGAACTCTGGAGAGGCTTCAGGAACAACTGGATCGAGGGTCTTAAAGAACACCCCTGGGTACCTGTCTTTCTGTCCTTTAGCTCTATTTCCTTTTATACGTGGTTTAATTTTTGTAGTCAGGCTCTGTCTACATGGCAGGGTAATGTAACTAGCGGTGGCATGTTTATATCTCTACCCCTAGCACCCTGACTTCAGAAAAACATAAAGGAGTCTTCTCTGATCCCTCCAGCATAGTCATCTCACGTAAACTACTCTGACTGATGCTACATGTGTAAAAGGTCAGCTCCCAGCACCACAAAAGGTTGTCCCAACAGAACCACATGGGTGGTAGAGAGGCGATTCGGGAAGAAAGGCATGCTGACCTATAATGCATGGGAGAAACAGAAGACTTTCTGCTGTGTCCCTAGACCGGTCTGTGTGTATGACAGTCATCTCCTGTCCCTGCATTCTCTGATCTCTTTAGCCAGGGACCGAGCCTGGCTTTTCATCCCAATGCAAGGTCGCAGTGGTGCCCTGTGTGCCCCCCGATCAGCAGTCTGAGCACCAACATGGTAAACGTACATTCAGAAGAACGCCCGAATAGTCTGCATCCTGGACAAAAGGAGGGGCTGGACCAGCCCGACTGTCACATCGGGTGCTTCTTAGAGCTGCTAGCCCAGGGTGCAAGCCAAAGGAAAGCAGAGAGTCTCTAACTTTGCTTTTTGTCATATGCTTCACGATTCACTTCATATATAGTAGAGATGAAAAAGAGAATTTTCATATTTTATGGGGAAAAAATTCAGCAACATAATAACAATCATAAATAAGATCCCAGAATAAATACTTAGGTCCTAGCCCTAGATCTGGCTTCATCTTGCTATACACTTTTAAGCAAATAATTTAGCCTTTCTGGTTAAAAGGAAAAGAAAAGAAAAAGGAAAGATAGAAACATCTGGGAACAAAATTCTTTCTGTATCAGCTTGTCAAAAGGAGATTTTTTTTTCCTTTGTTCTTATGTTGTAAACAAGGTCCAAAAATGAGTACTAAAAAAAGCAAGTACCTCATATTGTAAAGGAGGCATTCAGCTGCTGGGACCAACTATCCCTCCAGGGCATTCCATGAAGCTCCAGAACAGTCCCAGCCATGCTGTCAACCACCACCCACAGCCATCACCCCACCCTCTATCACCAGAGGGCTATGGGGAAAGGCAAGGCAAATCTGCGAAGCATGTGGGCTTAGGGTGAGAGGTTACGCTTTCCCTAAAGTCACAGCAGCGAAGCACCAAGAGTTGTTTTCAAAGACTGAGTACAGTCCCACCCCAGCCCTATTCTCTGCCCCCTCAGAGGCTGCAAAGGAGCAGTTGCTACATGAAGGAATTGGGGAGGGACTTGTCAGGGGCCTGGGGTCTTCCCTAGGTAGCACTGGGCCAAGCCTGGGTATAGCCAATTACATAAAGACTTGCTACAAAACTCATAATCGTCTTGCAATAGTAATGGAGCAAATTTTAAGTGAAATAGGGATTTTGCCATATCAAGCCACCTGTAAGCACATTTTGAATCATATATCTCAATAAAAATGAAAAAGAATCCTGAGACAGAAGTGCGACAAGTACAGCCCAAAGGGACATTGGATGCCTTCCACGGGAACTCTCCACTGACAGCAGACACCAGCTTGAAGCGGAAAGTCCTCTGAGGATCATAACAGCAGAGGCCACCAGGGACTTGAGAAAACCACCTGAACCAGGTCCCTTCTCAGCAGTCATTAGAAGGAAGCCTTGCCTTCTTGTCCTGCTTCTCGGTCCCCGGCACAGGTGCGCCAGCATCACAAAATCAGGCCCCGCTTCCCGTCCTTCTTTCCAAGCAGCTGGGATCAGAGCCAGCCTATGCTGAGGACAGTAGGACACTACCTTGAAATTGAGATCCATGAACAGGGATAGAAGCAGTGCCATGATGAGAGAGGACTCAGAGGGATGGAATTGGGTGTGGTGGCTGGAGAAGCTTCTATTCTGACCTGTAAAGCAGCAAGGCTAGACTGAAGCCTGAGTAAAGGAGAGGACCCTGAAAGCAGTCTGAGCATAGTAAAGAAATTTCTGAAGCAATTTCATGGTTGAAACTGCAGTTTGGCACCTGTCAGAGTCAGTGGGGCTTCTCTTTATGTGGAAAGGCAGTCCAGAAGACTGACCCTAGCCTGACCTGCCAGGATTTGATGCTGCCTACCTGTGTGTTCTTGGACAAGTTTCTCAACTGCTCTGAGCTTCAGGTTCCTCATGGTAAAACGAAGACTATAATAGTATCAAACTCATGTAACTGGTCCCCCACTGAACAAATTTGAATGACCCCTATGTAATCCCCTCCTTTAACTAATTACTTGATCTTTTGAATTGTTTCCCAGAAATACTGGATTTTCTGCAAGACAAAAGACCTAAGATTCTGAAGGCCCCAGACAGACTTCTGGATGCCAAGATTCACCATCCTCCACAACCTGCCCCCAATGCACATAGCCCCTTGTGAAATACACCATGACCTGCCCCAAGATATGTGGTTCCCCCTTTAAAATTCCATGATCTCTCTTAGGGAGATGGATTTGAGGCAGCTTCCTAATTCTCCTGATAAGACATCTGTTGTATTAAAAATTCCTTTCTTCCTTGGCAACCTTCGTTGTCTCAATTATTAGATCTTTGTGTGACAAGCAACTGGACCTAGACTGAAACCTCCTTGAAGTTTTGACAATACTCAGAGGACTAAAGTGAGAAGTAAGTAAGTCCAAATGCTTAGAACCATGCCTGGCACACAGCAAGCTGTTTTACTACTGACTATTATCATTGTTACCCAGAGTAGTCACCCTCACAACAAAAACCATGTAATGCTTTCTAGAGTGGATCTAGATAATGATGGCAAACTTCCCAAGTAAATAATATACAAACAGGTCTCTGCAGGAAAAAAAAAGCCTCAAACTACTAAAGGAGTGAATTATCATTTTGCTATCTTCTAACTATATCAAATGCAAAGGTTGGTTTGATTTGTTCATAGCTAAATTAGTGAACCTTAAGTTCAGGTTAGAAAATTTTTCAAAATTCTATAGGACAGAAAATAACACAGTATCTGTATTTTCTACTCTCTTATCTAATAAATAGTGTTTGTTTCTTTAACATATAAGAAATCAAAAAGAATTGAATCAAAAGCACCCAAATTTCTCCCACAACATACCACTTTCCTTTAAAACAGTAAATTAGATCCTATCAGCCCTCTGTTTGAAACTCCCCAACGAATGAAAACCAAACTCCTTCCTGTAATCTGTGAGGCCTTCCCATGTATTGCCTTGGACTTCACTCTAGGCCTTCTTCTCACCTTCCTCTCACTTGAATTCCAACCACACTGGCTTTATTCCTCAAAAATGTCAAGCTATTTTCATAGCTGGTGTTATCTTTTTTTTTTTGCAGTTATTGGCCGGGGCTGGATTTGAACCCTGTGACGCCCTACTCCTTTGAGCCACAGGTGCCGCCCCCTGGTGTTATCTTTACCTAAACACTTTCTTCCACAATCTACTCCTACTCCTCATTCAGGACACTACTCAAATGCTACCTCCTTAAAGAGGCCTCCAGGATCAAGTTTTAGAATAGTTCTCCCTCCTGCTCCCACTATCACTGCACCTCCTTATCTGACTTTACTTTTGTAGTGCTTAATTAATCACTAAATTAATTAATTAATTTGATTAATTTGTTTATTTTGTTTAATGTAGCTCCACTAGACTGTCAATCTACAGCACTAGAAAAATATCTAGTATATAAAAGGGAATATAGAATTTGTTATTAAACAAAGCAGCATTCTTCAACCTTCTTTATCTCACAGCACACTTGAACCTATAGTTAAACTTCCACAATGCACTTAAAATACATTGATCAAAAACAAAAAAGGAAAAAGAAAAAAGAAAAGAATATAGTCACTGTGCTTGGGACTTCTTTTGAAAATAATTTAATTAATGACTTTAAAAATTTTGACAGCACACTTACCTCTCAAAGTACACCAGTTGAAAATCACTGAAATAAAGGAAGAAAAAAAAGGAGGAAGGGTGAGGAATCCACTTTCTTCCAAAACAACTTATTCATTCTACCTCTTAACCGAAAACCACCTGCCCAATTTTTCGCGCACGTTTCTAGTGCTATCTTCTGGAGAAAAATACAAGGTACATATTCTCAGTTGGCATAATAAATATTTCTTGAATAAGATGGGCAAACAAATGGATTTTGGTCTCAATCTGTGATATATCAGAATCCTTTTTCAGTTACTTTTAAGTAAATAAATTCTCAGAAACAATTACAGTTCTTTTAATTCCTTTGTTCTCCATCTATCTTGTCTTTATGTCATCAGTTATCAGTTAAAAGACATAGATTAACTGAAAAACATTGAATATTTCCTTGACCATAAGGCTCTCATGAATGTTAGACCTAGAGTAAATCCTTAAACATATTCCATGTATAGAAAACTATTACAATGATGCCCTCTCCTCACCAATCTATAATGTATATAAGGTCTGACAGTTAAGTTCATGAACTTGCCACCCCATGCATACATTGGCAGCATGGTACAAACAACTCAGCAAGGTTTCATAACTTTGATATATAATGTCTCACAGCTGTGTTCGTGATGACCTGTGACAGTGTCTTGCCAAGTGGTATTCCTTATTGTTGTTGCATGTTTCCGTGTGATATCACAAGAATGTTAGAGCTTGAATTAGGGCAACGAACAAACATTAAATTTCTTGTTAAACTTGGCAAGAGTGGAAGTGCAATCAAGGACATGTTACTCCAAATTTATAGAGATGATTCCATGAAGAAAAAGGCAGTGTACAAATAGATTGAATGTTTTTTTTTTTTCAGAAGAGGAAGAAAACGCTGCTGGAGAGGAGTAAGAGTGGCTAGTAGTGAGCAGAACTAATTTAAAAAATTCCAAAATTCATCAAATTGTGTGCCAAAATTGTCAACTGACTTTGAAATGCAGAGCGGACCATGTAAACATTGATAGAGAAACAGGAAAACATTAACTGAAAATCTTGGCATGAGAAAGGTATATGCAGAAATGAGCTCCTGCATCATGACAGTGCACCAGCTCATACGGCACTGTCTGTGAGGGAGTTATTAGCCATTAAACACTCTCCCTATTAATCTGACCTGGGTCCCAGTGACTTTTCTCTTTTCCCAAAGATAAATGAAATATTGAAAGGAAGACATTTTGATGACATTCAGGACATCACAGGTAATACGACAATAGCTCTGATGGCCAGTCCTGAGAAGGGGCTCCAAACTTGCTTTGAAACGTAGACTAGGCATGGTCACCAGTGCATAGCTTCCCAGAGGGGAACAATAATGATATTCAGCAATGATTTAGGTAGCATTTTTTAGGATGAGTACACAAACTTAATGGTCAGACCTTGAATTTCACTTCTATCAGCAAGCTTTCTGACTCATCTCCTAAACAGTAAAATTAGCCACCTTCTACACAGCATCTGGTCATTGTTCTGAAGGATCCAGCAAATGGTCCTTACTGCAACCCTCTTCTTTTTGTCAGATGTGATACCCAACCTTCCTCTTAGCTACCAGCTTCATGTGCAGCCCTCATGCTCTGGCCCTTTCCTCGTCTCGGTCCTCTTTGGTCTTTGCAAGAACATCCTGACTGCCAAGTCCTCATCTCCTCCTGCAGCTTCTGCCCCATTCAGCAGCTGTATCAGCAATATGCAGGTAATCAAAGCTGCGAAGCTTGATCAACTTTGGCCATCAAAAGCCTATACGCACATCCCAGCTCTGCTATGACATGCAGCCATCTAGTTTTAAAGAAAAACTAACCATGTAGAGCAGCAGTCCTCAACCTTTTTGGCACCAGGGAAAGTTTCATGGAAGACAATTGTTTCATGGACAAAGGAGGAAGGAGGGAGGAATGTCTGACAGGAGGCAGGGCTTGAGCAGTGATGTATGCAATGGGAAGGGGCTGAAAATACACATGAACCTTCACTTGTTTGCCTGCCAGTCCCCTCCTGTGGTGCAGCTCAGTTCTTAACAGGCCATAGCCCGAGGGTTTGGGGACCACCAATATAGAGTATCAAAGGTGAGGTGAAACAAGAAAGAAATACTGTTGTAGATTTTGTCTTGAAGTCTAATCTAGAATGGTAAGAAACTCCAGCCAGAAAGTATTTCTCATTGCCTAATGACTTTCTAGATGGAGGCTACCACCCAAGGTCGACCCTCTTTACTGTAGAGACAGTCAATAGTGACTAGAACTCAGAGCTGTGCTTGAACTGAGGCTTCTGGGATGGCCTCCAAATACATGCCTAACATCTACTATGGACACATGCGTGCGCTCAGACACATATACACCTTCCTCGCTTTGTAGCTGTCAAGTACTTAGCATAATATCTATCCCATCATAATAATAGCCATCTTTTATTATGTACCAGACCGTGTGCTAAGCATTTTACAAAAAACATTATCATCCTCATTTTATAGATGAGGAAGCTTTCATAGGTTTATCCCTTTTATTCAATTAGCATCTGTAAAGAAGCTGTTACTACTCATGCTTTTTTTAGACCAAAGAAATTAAATAACTTCAATAACCAAGGTCACCCATATGGTCAGCATTGCAGGATGAATTCAAACCAGGACTCTACAATCTATGCGTTGTTTTAGCTTCCTGGTTCCTCAGAGTAACCTGCCTTTAAAAACTGCAAAACCATACAAAAATTTAATAATCAAAATACATTTTAATGAAAAGAAAAGTTGATGTACCAGATTGCTGGAGTCAGTAAGTGTCTACAACTAAGGATTAATTTAACAGTGAGCTTCTGTAAGCAGCAAGACCAAAAGTTATCAGTAGTGGCCTGGTCCTATGAGTGAGTCCTCATACAACAGCTACGTGGGAGGGTTAACTTTCTGCATCTGGCACATGCTGTTTCTAGACAGTTAAGAATAAATATGTAATTTCCTGTCCTGATATATTAAAAAGGATGTATTCAAGTACCTGTATCCATGCAGAGGTCCCTGAACTAATGTACACATAGAATAGTAGAATATAAGGCTGATTTACAAGGGCTCACTCTGATTTCAGGATGCATCCCTCCTATAGAGCATGCAAAGGGTAGAACAGTGGAGAGAGAACAAGGTCACAAAGGAAGGAACTAAAAGAAAAGAGTAATCATTTGCTAAGTATTGTGCCATTTCAACGTATCTTCTCAATAGCTCTGTGAAACAGATGCTAATAGTCTCTGTTTCACACTTGAGAATGCTGAAAGCCAGATAATAACTAGAAGAACACCACTTGCCTAAATAGTAACGTGAGGAAGACAGTCTGAGCCCAGATCTGCCTCACTTCTTAGGAGTCAGAGGATGGGCATCTGTCTGGTTCCCATTCCACCTCTTGCTGGTTGTGTGACTGACCTGAGGCAAGTCACAAAAGTTCTCTTGATAAACTTGAGTCATCTTCTGGTCAAAGGACTCACCAGGTTGGTGGAAGAATGAAAGTGAAGTAATAGGTTGAAAAATACACCTTCCAAAAAGGAGAGCGTCTGGTGAATTTTAGCATTATTTCTTCCTACTCCTCTTTTACAGCTTAGCTGAAGGTCATTTCCTCAGAGAAGCCTTCCCTAACATTCTTCACAAGATCCGATCCCCCTTGGACGCCATATCCGAGTCCCAGTCTTCGCTGACGCGCTTAGAGGATGGTCTGCCCGCCTCTCCAGTCAGCAGCTGCGCAAGGGCAGAAACTCACCTGGTTTTGCTCAGCACGATTACAACTCCAGAGCTTAGCACAGTGCCTGGTACTCAGTAAGCACACGATAAACGCTTGTGGGTTAAATACATCAATATATTCATATTAACATTAAATTATACATTATATAACCATCAGGTATACAATTATAATTTATAAAATTTATGCAAATTTATACTTGGGAAAAGAAAAATGAATACCCTTCTTATTACCTAACATCCATAGTCTAGTCATCCTAACCATCCAGAATTTAAAAGAAACAAAAAATCTCTTCTGTGTGGAAAATGACTGCCATAAAGTCCGCACATTTGACTCTTTAGGAGCGGTGTCTCCACCCTCAAGCCATCATTCTGACAATCAGGCATAAAATCAGGCAGGGATAACAGCGGCTGGGGCACCTTAACAGCTGCCGGGTGACAGCAGAGAGCAGTGGGAGGAGGCAGAGTGTAAAAGCGCAGACCTGCTCTCCAGCACCGCAGTCCAAAGGCACTCAACGTGGTGGCCACCATCCCAGGCGCCTCCACCATCCCCCAGGGGGCGCCCTCTCCGCTTCTAGTGCAATGGCTGATATTCCAGGAAGGGCACTGAGTCTTCAGTTAAAGGGGAAAAAGTGTCGTCTGAGACACTCAGTGTATAAACAAAAGGACACAGAGATCCCAGCAATGTCTACCTGCTAGAGTGAAAAATGAAAACTGTTTCAGCAGTAAATAAACTTCCCTAAAATGAAAAAGATACATATCACTCCATGACTGCTTTGCATAACTGAGGTGTCAGTGATGTATGCTTTCATTAAGCACAGGTTGGGATCAATTATTTGTGTTTAAACTTGCTCCCTCAGAAATCTTCACCCCTCCTACCAAGGTCTTACAAGTAGAGCACTACCATATTTTCTTATATAAATGGCCTAAGTAAGAAATAATTCAGTCCCTATCCCTTCCTTCGAACTGAGAAAACGGGCAACCGAAAGCCAACTTACAATGCAGAGGAGAAGGGGACAGACAGTTGGGGGTAGAGGACAGGAACAAGGTGATGAAGGTGACACTGTGACTATTTGCAGATTCAAATAATTTCCTATATACAGCAGAAAAAATTCTTTTCACTTGTCACTAGGTTTATGGCTGTGACCTCTGTTTAAAAAAAGGTGGATTAAGAGAAAACACACAGATTTATTTAATATAAGTTTGACATGACACAGGAGCCTTCAGACAGGATGACCCAGAGAAACGGAATTCTGTGCATTTTTATACTCAGTTTGGGGGAGAAGTAGGTAGTCCCAGAGAAATGTGCCTGGAGGACCACAGGATATGATCTAGTGGTAATAAACTGGGAGGGCTGTAGGAAGAAGGCCTATTTGTTTAGAGTCTTCTTAGTGTTTCATGTCTTCGAAGACAAAGATCTTCCTTTTCTCTGGATATAGGGAGGATGCCTCTGGAATGAAAGTCTTATGACGTACTCTAGAAGAAGGTCAAATAATTCCTTCACAGCCGGCTTTGGGGAGAAAGGCAAGAAGGTCCAAGTGAGCTTCCTGCTTCTACTGTTTTCTCAAATACTAAGTACCGCATTTGTGGGGGGTAGCATGTGCTGAACCCCACCATCTAATTGGCACAAAAGCAAAATAAGGCTCAGTGAAGCCCAAGGAAGAAGAGAGGTTTGCTCTCATGGTTAGAGTTCATGCTTATATTCAGCTAAGGTATACTAAATAATATAGTCTAATATTAGGCAACTCATTTAACTACCCTATGTCTCGGTTTTTATATCCTTAATAAGGGAATAGGATTTTGAGGAGAATTAAACAGCTTATATAAGTAAAGAACAGTAGCTGGTGCTAGGAAGAGCTATTAGGTGCTAGTTCTCATTATTATTGTTAATATCATTATTACTATTCAGCACCTACTCCATGCTATGTACTGAGCTAGGCATGGCAGCCAGAGCAGGAAAGAAGACAGACGCGGGAAGGCAGGTGATAAAAACAGTAATTAGTTTTAGTTAAATGGAAAAGAAAATTAAAAGGTTGCTATGATACAAAAAAACAGTAGTAAGGGCAACACCTTAGTTAGAATAAAAGCAAGAAAAGCCTCTCTGAGGCTTTAAGATGAGAAATTAATTGTGCTATGACCAGAGGAAACTTGTCCCAGGCATCAGAAGAGTAAGTACAAAGCCTCTGGAGGAGAAAGCATGGTGTGTTTTGAGAAATGTTAGGAGACCTAATGCGACTGGAACTGAGCAAACCGTAGGGACAGTGGAATCCAAGGAGAAAGGCCAAGTCATCCCAGGAGAGTGGGCTGAAGACTCTCCATCCCAGCGTCAGTGCACCCAGGCAAGTCATATGCCTCCCTCTCTGTCTGTCTCCATTTTGCATATCAAAGAAATATGGCAGCACACAGGACCACACTTAGGAGTAATTATGACAGAAATATTATTAACTTTCTCTCTGAGTTCCTTCGAAGGTAAATACATGAAATAGATACTTGGGACAATTTTGTGTGTATCATATTAAATCCTAGCAAGATGTTAGGGGGATAAAGACCCCCAACATTTTTCTTGCCCCATTGATGCACCAAGCACTGTTCCAGACACTTACTAGATAGGTTAAATCATTTAATTCTCATAGCAGCTACGGGAGGGACCTGGCAGTATCTGTATATTTGCAGAAAAGAGACTGAGGTTAACAGCAGAGTTGTTAAGGAACTTGCCCAAAGTGATCAGCAAATGAGGCAGAACTTGAATTCAAACTCAGATCTCTCCGGTTCCACCAATTTTTCCTGCAACAGCTATTTACTCAACATGAAGCATTTCCCATGAGTCAGACTTCATTTGGTTAGCTCATGCTCATTTCCCATTTGACATTTGACATTTTGTCTTTCCTGTGAGCAGGAACGTAGCAGATAAGAGTCAAGATGTTGGCATACCCAGCTGAGAGGGGCATTCGTTTGTTGTAAATAACAGAAGGCACCACACAGATCTGTATGAGCATCTGCGCTTGGGCCTTCTTTAAGAATAAGTGTTTTACTATGAAAAGAGAAGTTTAGAGTTCTTGAACATCTTGCAAATAGAAAGCTAATTTGCTTTATCAATTTTTGTCCACTGTGCTTGATCCTCAGGATAATTTGCGAGCCACTGTATCACCCTCACTTATATTGTAGTCTTTTATCATATGGATGCAAGATATATTTCTTGCTGTCAAAGCTAATCAAAGCATCTAAAGAAACCAAAGCAACCTTATTTACTTCCTCAGAGATCACAGCAATGTCCTTCTGGTACTTTTTTTTCATATAAGTTGATTTTTTTTTCTTTTTTTTTTTTTCTGGCTGCACATCAAGGCACTTAAATTAAGGACAATATATCTTCATTTCAAACAGTGGTTGATATCCCTTAAATGTTTGCTTTTAAAAAAATGAATTCAACTCAAAAGCTGGCAATAATGGGCACTGTATTATTAACAATTTAAATCAAAGTTTAATGCTTTTGACATCACAAAGACACGGATTCCACATTATAATAACCTCTGGCAAATGAATAGTAAACTAAATGTAGGCTTCTGAGACAGCTAATCCTAAAAGGTATGATACAGATGAGAGTAGTTAAATATAGCAATTATTGATATATGCTCTCATTCCAACATAGGGGAAGGATAGAGGCTGTTTAATTTTAATGTCCCCAGAGGTTGACTTTGCTCGTAACATTTATAAAATATTGAAAGACAAGAAGTGTTACAGATGTGAATTCTGCAGTTGGCTTTTTCAGTTGCCCTTGAAAGCAGCTGCTATAAATCTTGGATGAAGCCAAATAAGGCTGATGATTTTGATCTTCAATTCATTCTTTTCTATCCTTCAAAAGGTAAATGATCCTGATGGAATTAGAGCTAAGCAGAATGGCTTTCTTCTGTGATCTGCATAGCCAATGATGCGCGCTGCCATCATTAGCAAAGTGGAGCCAGTTCCCTTGTGTGGCTGTGCATGTGCACTCGGCTTGAACAGCCTTGGAGTGAGAAAGACACTTAAACACTGAGCTCAGAAACCTTCCGTTTCCCCCTTCCCTTCCCCCTGGATTTCACTTCTCCCTTCTCTGTCGGCTCAGCAGAAAGCCAAAGTGTAAACTGAATGTCTGAGAATCAAGTACAAAGCTCCACCACCAGTTCCTGGGTTGGCATTTGAAAAAGTGTCAGCAAAAGATTATTTTTCAGTCTGACTCTGAAAAGAATACTCCCAAAAGTTGCAGAGAAAGAAGGATTTAAGGCCGTCCAAGGCTTTCCTTTCAGGAAATACCTGAGGCCTTTCCCATTGAAACATGTAAATTGAATGAATCCTTTTCCATCCCTATGGTAAAACATAATGTCACTTTCTGAAGCCCCACTCAGTCATACATAAGACATCGTATCCTGTCATTAGGGATGGCAATAAATGTATTTGTGTGGGTTTGCAACTCTGCTCCAGACTGCAAGGCAAACCCAGTTAAAACAACCACAGAGAGGATCATCCATCTTCATAAATTCAGTTGCAAAGAGAAATTCATCATGTTTACTATCTTTAAGAAAGGAGCAAGTCTTGTAATAAAATGTTCTCTGGTCCAGATTCTTTGTATTTATGGGGTCCTTTTCTTTCTGCCTTTCACAGAGCATGGTACATTCTAATCCACTGGCTGTATCTTCATTAGCATAACATAATAAATAAGTGATGTGTCTTGGAATGAAGAACGTGCTTGGACAGGGTAAGGAAGGTGTATCCCTTCCATAGTAAGTGACATACTTGAAAAGCTCCAGGTATAAGAAACTGCAGAGCTGAGCATTTTGAACAAAAAAAAAAAAAAGAAAGAAAGAAAAAGAAAAAGAAAGCAGAGGAGACAGAGGGCCTTTGCAATAAAGACATATCCCATCCTTTTCTCCTTCCTCATTCTAAATTACAGAGAATTTTTATGGGAATGTGTTCATTTAGACATTTATAGAGTATTACTATGTGCCAGGCATTGCAAAAAACAAGCATACAAGAACAACAAAATGGCTCAGAAGCCGTATTTTTTTTTTTGCTTTACTTTAAAACATTTTGCATGCACATAGACGTGTACTCTCACATATGAAACTGATCACTGTTCTAAGAAAAATGACCCAAAATAGGCTGTTAGGTTCATTGTGGCCTTTTTCCCCTCCCTGGGCCAAAAGGAAGTGATGAGAAATGTTGTAAGCTGATCGAGAAGCCGGGAAGTTCAAGGGCTGAAAAGTGTTCTGAGCCACCATGGTCTGTGAGCTCTATTATGGCCCATTTGTCACAAACTCTGTGTGGTGTCCCTCAGCTTTGTCCTTTCAATGGTGTAATTCCATCAATTCCTAATAGTGCCCTGGAAAATGTATAGTATCTTAGCTTTATTGCCTAGCTTTAAATGATTTTCTAGGAAAAGGGGTCTTCTTAAACTCATGTGTAGCTTCCTTTATTTTGTTGTTGTTGTTGCTGTTTGTTTGATATCACATTTCAAATGGGGAATAGACTAAAGTCTGGGAGTTAGAGGGACAAAGCAAGGACTCTAAAGTCCCATTACTTGAGTATGAATCCTTTCTTGATCTTTTAATTTCCCTGAATCCCTGGGAAGGTTTTTTAACCTCACTTTTTTTTTTTTACTTAGAAATCATGGGTAATAATTTCTACCTCAGAAAGTTATGATAAGAATTAAATGAGAAAAAAAAAAAGAATTAAATGAGATAAAACCCTTGGATGAGGTACTAGCACATCACAAGTACACAGTCAACAAAAACTGTAAATACAAACTGGTAAACTTAAATTCCATTCCTAATGGTGAGAAAACAAGCGTGGGATGATTTGCAAACATTTAGAAAAATGTATGAATATTAGGGACGACGAACAAATTAAGAACCAAGTTGGCAAACAAATCTCTGAGGACTAATAAATTGGAGAATCAGGTGAGCACCATGAGTTTGTTTCTAGAGTTCCTCCCAAGTCATTTGTGTGGTCTCTGACAATTAGAGGACCATAATACTCTTCACCAATACTTTTGAATACTTTTGAGTCAAAAGATGTGCTGTTTAAATATGTAGCAGGTAACTTAACCAGGCAAACTGAGACTCTGCTGAGCAAACCAATCTATATAGTCATCCTATCAATAACACACTTTGGAGAGTAAGGCAATAAGCGTGGGTAGATAAGTTGACTCATGTCTAGTTAAACAAACATTCCCCCAAAAAGGTGATTTGTGAAACCCCTAAGTCTCTGTCTTCCCTACGGCTCTTTAACATCTTCATCGAGGATCTGGATAAAGATATAGATAGCATACAGATAGCATAGACCAGAACAGAATAACTAATATTAGGGATCTCAGAATGCAGGTTTCAAAGTATCTTTAAGCTGGAACATTAAAGCAAAGCAAAGTAACTTTAAAGGAATAAAAGTCAAAGTCCAATTCTTAGACTTAATCAATTGCACAAATGGGATGCAGAAGAGATTTATAACCCATTGCATGAATAAAATGAAATGCCTAGGGGTTTTAGTTGAGCAGAAATTCAATGTGAACTTTTAAAAACCTGTCGTGTTAGAGAGTACACTTGCCTTGCTTTGCACCAGACAGCTGTAATAGAACCCATAGTCTAAAATTAAATAAATAAAGTCAGTAGATTTTTTAGTTCTACAGCAAAACAGGCTGACTTGTAAGGAAGTGAAGGAATGCAAGTCAATACTGTTGGTAAAGTGGCTGTTGATGGGATGCTTTCATCCAGGAGATCCCTAGGGTCCCGTCCAATGAATCTCCTATGAATTCCCACATTATATTTTCTCTACATCTCACTGCCTGGTATATAAACATGCATATATGCTAACATTGGCTAAATGTTAGGAGTTCATGAAAAACAAACCCTAACATCTTTTCTTCCCATTTTAAGAATGTACCCTCCTCCAAGTGGTTCATTATTCTCTCTTCTATGTTCCCAAAGTACTTTCTACTTCTCTCTCTCTCTTTCTCCCTCTCTCTCTCCCTTCCCCTCTCTCTCTTTCTCTCTCTCTCTCCCTCTCTCTCTCCCCCCCTTTCTGTCTCTCTCTCCTCTCTCTCTCTCCCCCTCTCTTCATCTCCCCCTTCCCTTCCTTTTCCCCCTCCCTCAACGGGAAACAATCATTCTTGATCCGACTTCTACACCAAATGAGCTCCCTAAAAGGCAGAGCCGGGCTTCCATCCAGGCTCAACTGTTTGAAGAATATATATAGTTGGATACACAAATGTAAGAATGGATAAGCATAAATGTATACTGTCCTGTCTCTTCTAGAGAATATTTCTACTGTTACTTTTAAGAAAAAGAAAAAAATAAAAGGAATGTTAAAAAGAACTTAGGCAGCCTTCTGCTTAAAATGTACCCTGAACCTGATATAATTCAATCTAAGTGTTCTTCTCTGTGGAATCAAAAGTTCAATTCTGTCACAAATTACGAACTAATGCAACTATTTCCCCTCTATATAGAACCTCTTTTACCAAGTGAAACAAATTCATGGCCGTAGGAGAGCTAATGTTGCTGTTGTATTGCTTTTTAGAATTTAAAGCAATGATGATCAAACATACACTTCCCTTGGAATATCAGGAAAGGGTCACACATACACTTCCCCAGTGAGTTAGTTATTGTAGTTGTAAAACCCAAACCCTCTGCAGCCTACAGTAACACTGATTTAAGACCCAATTCTCTGAGCACACAATATAAATCCTTCTAGCCAAATGTCCACTGATCTGGAACTAGAATCCACAAGACAATCATCTTCAAAGAATCTTATAGTGCAACTAATGTAATGCAATAAATTTAAAAGACCAGCTTGCTTTTCCCTTCTTCTGCCACAGTGGAAAAAAACAACAGCAGAAAGACATGAACCAAGAACACTGCAAAATGGAGCTGGATCAGTAACGCATACATTTTCTAAATTCCACTAATTTGCATACCTGAATTTCATCTGCCTCTACTCCCCTTGTTTTTTCAAGAATGTTACAAAATTACATGAGTTATGAAGACACCTATATTCATGTCCCTATCATGTAAAGACCAATATTGATATTCAATAATATCAATTATCTACTACATTACTATTTCTTGGGTTTGGTTATATTAAGCATCTGTTAAATTTTTTCACACTTTGCCCACAAATGATTGATTTGGTCCTAGTTGCTTAATTTCCTCTGTGCCTCAGTACAGGCCTTTTCATACCTAGTTTTTCTGTTTTCCCTCTTTCTTCTTTCTTTTTTTG
Source organism: Perodicticus potto (assembly GCA_963574655.1). Classification (NCBI taxonomy): domain Eukaryota; kingdom Metazoa; phylum Chordata; class Mammalia; order Primates; family Lorisidae; genus Perodicticus; species Perodicticus potto. Next base: position 5,714 of record CAUYRH010061187.1, on the reverse strand, counting down.
TTTTTTAATTCTGACCCAGAAGAAAAGGAAGCGCTTTAATCCCTCATTTATCTCTAAATAAAATGTTCGGTGATCTCAGGCAAACAGTAAGTCATAAAGTAGACACAGTGATTCAGGCAGTAATCTGTGGGCACATAGATCATCCTGCAAGGGCACATTAATCATTACACTCGAAGACAGGGCAAGAGGGATGACGTTTTTTCAATTGTGTCTATTGCAACTCAGCGACATTCAAGAATTTTTAATCAGGGCCATTTCTGCAAATAGAAATAACTGTGTTTTCATCTAGTAACATTTTCCAATCCCTGAGTGGGATGAAAGCAACACAGAAGAGCAGAAAAACCAAAAATGTTGTTTTTAATAGTGACGAAAATGGTAGGAATCAAAAAACATGTCTAAAAATGCTGGTTGACAAAGTCTGCCTCCTATAAGCAATATACTCTTGACCTAGTCACTTAAACTTTAGTTCTCAATCTGCTCCTCTGTTAACTGTGTATAACTGTTCTGCTCTGTAGTAGGACAGCAAGGATATGGGGCCATCTATGCAAAATCCCTAGTAATTAGCATGGCACATATTAGGCACTCAAATAGAGTCCAAATTATTAGTATTTCAAAAATTTCTTTCTTGACATGCTTTGTGTTCTTAGTATAATTACTGAATGTCTCTGATTCAACATTGGACACTGTGTACAAGGACAGCAGAACAGCAGAAGCTCCATCATACCTGCCAGGACAGCTTTAGGTGACAGCTGCTACTGAGCCCCTCATTCTCCCCCGACTAGAGCACATTCATCCTCTCTACAGTGGAATCTACAACTGAATGCTACCCCTTGCTACTTGCTGCAATCTGATTAATAGCAGTAAGTCTCCTAATCAACGAAAAGTAACGCCTTCCCACAGAAAGTTTGAGAACACTGATATGCTCTATGCCAAACAGGTCGTTTGTTCCAACCATCAAGACGTCGGGCATTGTGTAGATCTACTACATCAATCGATGATCAACTTCTACATATTGCACGGAGAGACGCCAGAATTGTGTGATCAGTATATTAAAGTGAATGAGATTCTTTTTAATAGCACTTTTTACATTACGATATACTTAGCCATTGTTTTCTAGTTCCACTTTAGATGAGAATGTTATACTTTTTAAAGTTAGTAAACTGAGACCATGTGCTTCCATCACCCTTATGGCTGGAATTCCAGCTTTTGGGTTAATCCCAATTCCTACCCCTTAGGAGGAATCAGAAGACTTCTTGGCTCCTAATTATATGGGCCATTCTTGCATCTCGTACTTTTAACCTGGAACAAGTCTGAGTTAGCCACACGTAAAAACTGGCCAGTCATTGACTTGTTGAAGCCCAAGTCATATTAGCTTTTAGTTTCAAAGAGAAGAAGTAATGGAAAGCACAACCACACTCAGACTTTGGAGGACTTGAAGACCCGAAGCACTTAGTGATTGACCAAGAGAAGGCTTTGCAGATACTGAGAATAGTTGCCATGGGGAGAAGTAATAAGTTTTGGGAAAGAGAAAGCAAAACAAAGCTTTCAATATTAGAGTACCTGAGATAAATATTGAGGTATTCCTAGAAAGACAATCCTGCAGTGAAGTGAAATGAAACAATGTGTCCAACACAGTTAGCCCAATGTTTGACAGAGAGTAAGTTATCAATAAAGATTAGTGATGATGATGATATTATATGTAATAGACTATGAGTTATTAAGGATTTCTAGGTGTAAAGCCTATATTTTATTCATTTTCTTGTCCCCAATATCTAGCTCAGTGGCCGGAAGATAGAAGATGCTCAATTGGTATTTATTGAGCAGAATTGGCTAAAATTGAACAGAGAATTGTCACTGATAAGTAAAGGAAAAGGCCAGAAGAAGAAAAATCAAAGAGTTCATGATGAAAATGAAGGTGTGCAAAATCCAAGTGGAAGAGGTAAACATCAGGCCCCTACTGAGGAATGTTCTAGATAAACCATGCTCATGACATAACTCAGCATTTCTTCCTTTGAGTTCCACAATCTATAGTCACCTCAAACCAACACAAAATAAACTATTTTTAAAAACATGGATCTCTTTGCTTTCAATGTTTAAGACTAAATTTTCTCCTCTAGTAGGATAAACTCTTTCTATAACAAAGTTTTTCAAAGGAGAGGATGGGAATTCAGGAATGTCTTGGAGGCTGGCAATGATGGCTAACAAAGAAAGGATGACCTGCCTAAAACAATTCAGAGTGACCTTCCCCATTATAACAATAATGTCAACCACTAATACTTTTTTAGGGCTGACTGTGTCCCAAGCCCTGTGCACATCACAGCAACACAACCAGGGGTACATTATTACCCTCTTTTTACAAAAGACAAATCTGGAGCTTGGAAACATGAAATAATTTCTTACACAGCTAGTAAGTAGAAGACTCATGTTTAGACTCAATTCTGCATAACTTCAAAGACTGAATCTTACTTCTTACCATAAACCAGCAATCTATTATTATTCTGCAACAAAATGTGCTCATAGATTCTATTAGTGCTACTCATACGTGCTTTAATTTCTCTGCTGTTTTGTTGCCTTTGACCACAGGTTTTTAACCTGGGACTATGGACTCCAGTATGCTATAGCTAACATAGAGTGTAAATTCTCTAAAACCAAAACCAAAAAGAAAATATGTGACTATTGGTGTAAGTGCTTTTTTTCTGGAGAAAGGAAGATTTTATTATGCTAGTCATTCTCAAAGGGATTTGTGGCCCATAACCATGTGGAAAGTCACTGTATTAAACTATGCATTCAAGAACAAAGGAGGTTTATTCTCAATCATCCTGTTACGATAATGTCTCTCTGAAAATTAGTGAGGTTAGATAAATACTAAGTAGATGAGGAGGGATCTAAATAAATTAAAGTCTATTACCACTGTCTCTATATTTCTGAATTTAAAGGTGTTAGTGAGGAAAAGCAAACAAAAGAGATGGGAAAAAATGGTAAAAAAAAAAAAAAAATGAGATGTTATTGGAAAAAAGCCAACTTTGTTAATATTCTGAGAAAGAGAAAAAAATACTTCCACTGACTTATTTCACTTCCCATTCCCATTTATGCAAAGAACAATTTAACCACCAAGCAGAGAAGGATAAAGATATATAAAGCTCTCTGGCGTTGCATCGACATTTTGAATCCTGTCTTTCAGCATGGGGCCAAAGAGGACCCTGCTGAGGAGAGCCAGTAGACAGAGCTACATACCCACCATGCGACCTGTGCAGGGTTTCTACCGATGACAGAAACCATAAGCAGGGGAGAGTTGTGGCTAGTGATGACAACAATCCTCTTTAAAACCTGCTCTCTTCTTAGCAGGATCCAACTACCCAAATTGCCTGCCTCACTCTCAAGGTTACCAGGTATAGTCATCATACACATTCCTGGCACTTACCAACTTTTGGTTTCCCTTTGGTGAAATAGCCTTTTTGCAAGGCTGGACAACTGCCGAGGAGACACCTGTGCCTTGGTGTCTCCTTCACTTTACACTTAGGACTAAATGTGGAACCCCCATTTCCTATGCCTAGGTCAATTTCATGTGAATTTCCTAGGCCTCAATTCCATGAATGGACTGTATCCATTCATTGATTCACCTTGCCCCCGGCGGAAGGGACTGTATTCATTAGTTTCCTGGCCAAGGAACCCATACATCTATATATACCCTGAGGCTAATTCCTAAAGGAGGAGACGGGAAAGACCTGGGAGAGGAACAGAGAGAGCTTCTCTCTCCCCACTTGAGTTCTTTCCCTCTACCAGGAGCTTTAGTGTTTTCTGTATTCTTTTCTGTAAATAAATTCTGTCTTACCACTGGGGGGTGGGGGGGGGAATAATGTAATGAAGAATAATAAAATACATGTATTAAAAAAAATAATTAAAAAATAAAGTAAAAAATAATAATAATTCATCATTAAGCAATTGTTTACTAAAACGACGAAAAAATTTTCTTGAAGGATGCCTGTATAGTGAGTCCACTTTCAATTTCCTAGGTCCTGGGTCACTCATAATAAAACATGTTACAGATTTACTTCCTCATCGATACTTCTTTCCAAGGAAGGAAAGGTAAATTATTCAGTTTTTGTATTTCAATTAGTAATTCAATAGTCTCAGTCTTTTTTTTTTTTTTTCCTAACAAAGCAAAACTTATCTCAGGGTTCAGATCAGACAATCTCACCCTTGGTGTTTGGATTCAGTGTCTTTTGAGGTGAAATGAAAGAAGAACCTTCCAGAAACGCATTCAGTCAATTCAAAGAAAGGAATAAGGATCTAGGTCTAAAGAGGTTTTTGTCTGTAATTGATTTTTCTGAAGGAAAAATTGACAAAAATATTGTCAATCAATGCTGATACTCTGCTCTTTCTAATAGACACTGTTGTATTACAATGTCTATAAAAGGCAGTGTCAAGAAAACTAAAATATCCATTTACTGAGAGGAAAAAAATGTTCTCCATTAAGTCTGGTAATGAAAGCTTTGGGATAAGATTCCAAAATGACGTAAGCCTGCCTTCTAATAAAGATTACTAAACTATAATACCAGAAAAGTCACTTTGGGGGAATAAAATGATAGTGAACCTTCTCTGTTGGCTTGTACTTTAAACTTACTTAGCTAAACTCATTGTTTCCGCCAGGTCCATTTAATGTTGATTTTGTTAACCTGAAACTAAAATGCATTATGTTATACATAATAACTGCTACAATAATTGGTTATAAAAGTTTTCAAAGGTAGGACAATATTCAGTTTTCATAAATTGATTCAAACAAGTTTATTAAAAAAGTGGAAATAAACAATTTGCTCTGTTGTCCACAAAAGTCCTTAATGAGTTAGTATGGAAATAAACAGCAACTCTTCTAAAAACAAAAGTCTTCTTTAGGCTGGGGGCAGTAGCTCATGCCTATAGGAGGCTGAGGAGGGAAGATCAGTTGCAGTCAGGAATTTGAGACCAAACTGGGCAAAATATTGAGGCCCCCACCTCTACCAAAAATAAAATTTTTTTTTTAAAGACAGAGTCATTGGCCAGGTGCAGTGGCTCATGCCTGTAATCCTGGCATTCTGAGGAGCCAGGGCACGTGGATTGCTTGAGCTCAGTATCTCAAGACCAGACTGAGCAAGAGTGAGACCCTATCTTTACTAAAAATAGAAAAACTATCCAGATGTTGTGGCCGGCACCTCTAGTCCCAGCTATTTGAGAGGCTGAGGCAAGAGACTCACTTAAACCCAAGAGTTTGAGATTGCTATGAACTATGGTGATGCCATGGCACTCAACTCCAAGGTGACAGAGTGAGACTCCGTCTCAAAAAAAGGAAAAATCATAGCTGGGCATTGTGGCAGATGCCCATAGTTCCAGCTACTTAGGAGGCTGAGGCAAGAGAATCGCTTAAGCCCAAGAGTCTGAGGTTGCTGTGAACTGTGAGGCCACGGGACTCTACCCAGGGTGACATAGTGAGACTCTGTCTCAAAAATAATAAAGAAAAGGAAAAATCAGAGTCTTACTCCCTCACCCCAGTTAGAATGTAATGGCATCATCACAGATTACTGCAACCTTAAACTTCTGGGCTCACGCAATTTTCCTGGCTCAGTCTTCCAACTAGCTGAGACTATAGGTGTGTGGCCCCACATCCAGCTAATTTTTTCTGTTTGGTAGAAATGGAGTATCACTCTTGCTCAGGCTGGTCTCAAACTCCTGACCTCAAG
>CAUYRH010061186.1:0-12641 GCA_963574655.1 Perodicticus potto | reverse complement strand
TTTTTTTTTTTTGAGACAGAGCCTCAAGCTGTCACCCTGGATAGAGTGCCATGGCATCACAGCTCACAGCAACCTCCAATTCCTGGGCTCAAGCGAGTCTCTTGCCTCTGCCTCCCAAGGAGCTGGGACTACAGGCGTCCGCCACAATGCCCGGCCATTTTTTTGGTTGCAGCTGTCATTGCTGTTTGGCGAGCCCCGGCTGGATTCAAACCCACCAGCTCCAGTGTACGTGGGTGGTGCCTTAGCCCGTTGAGCCACAGGCACCGAGCCCCTGTGACTGCTTCTTAAAGCTAATAAGTAGTCACAAGGCCTGACGAAAGAGTTAGTGTGCTAAGCTATGGCTATGCTGCTTCAGTTAGTCCTGAGGCATATTCATCATTTCCTTCTTCTTTCAACCAGTCATTCTTGATGCTCCTCATCCATCTCTGAGCAAAATATTTGCTGATTTGTGTTGCTTGCCACATGAAATCACCCAAATACATATTCCAAAATGGGTCTAAACCTCTGTTTGCCTTGCCATTTCTAGACTTCACAGTTGCAGATGTGAAAACAATAAATGACTTCAGAATGACTCTCTCAAGCCTGAGACAAACTTATCTGCCTCCATCAAGTATTAAGAACTGTGTTCTCATGATATTCAAGAGAATGTTAGAGTGACATCATTCTTTGCTGTTCTGTTGAAATGAAGAACACAAATGATCCAGGGACAGCCTTAGCTTTTGTCTTAGGGGAATATTCTTTCCATTGGTAGAATTATTCCTCCATTCAAGTTTGAAGCTTTAATGCAGTAGAGTCTAAAACGGGGAAAATAGAAAACATAAATTCCTCAGATAGGTGCTTCTCCAGCTCCCTATTTCTGAGAAGTATGCATTTGACCTAAAATAAGACAACACTATAATTGTGGCCAGTGGCTCAATAAGTTTTGAAATTCTTCAGGGTGTTATCCTCAACTTAATGTCTTAGCTGCACTTTAAAAGTCTATTTTAATATTCCATTAGTACGGCAGCTTCTGGCTGATGTGGTATATTATAAGGAGAGGAAATACGCTTATCCATCATAACATGTATCCACAGTGGGCTAATAGCCAGAGTGCATGGTCCCTGTGGTAAAGGGAAAGACACTGAAAGAAAATAGAACACGAGGCCCCTTTATTTATTTGTTTGTTTATTTATTTATTTATTTATTTATTTTTTGTAGAGACAGAGTCTCACTTTATCGCCCTTGGTAGAGTGGCGTGGCATCACACAGCTCACAGCACCTCCAACTCCTGGTCTTACGTGATTCTCTTGCCTCAGCTTCCTGAGCAGCTGGGACTGCAGGTGCCTGCCACAACGCCCGGCTGTTTTTTTTTGTTGTTGTTGTTGCAGTTCGGCCGGGGCTGGGTTTGAACCCGCCACCTCAGTATATGGGCCTGGCGCCTTACTGACTGAGCCACAGGCGCCTCCATGAGGCCCCGTTAGTTCTAGGCTTTCCGCCACTACATGGTCACTACTGCCACATATCACTGGCCAAACTTGAGAGTGAAAGAGTGGAGAAATGCAATCTCCTACAATTATTAGGATGCAGATTCAAGTAGGTGTGTAGAATTTGGGTGTATCCCTGCACTTTACCACATTGAGTATTTTTTTATTAATATTTAATACATATTTTTATAATCCAAAGGATAAGAGATAATGTATACATACCCTCAAGTGTATTATTTTGTGTAACATTTTTCAATACATACATAATTATGGACTTTTACTCTATCAACAATGCTTTATAAAGTTGATTATGGTTAATAAGTATGTTGGACCCATTTATAGTTGAAGACATGAGATGTAATATAGAGGAATATCTGATTTTAAGATATGAAATACGCTTATTAAAAATGTAAAGCAATACAAAATTAGGTTGCTTAAAATTGCCTAAATATTGACAAAGTAAAATCAAAAGGAAATTAGAGTGAATGATCATTAACAAGGGAGTTCACTTTTAGGGAAAAGGATTTTTAAAGACATTTGGTTCTCAAACATTAGAAAAATAACAAGAATTGGATAAAATACAAAAAAGTTGCATTTTATGTAATAGGAAAAAAACTAATGCTGATATGGCAACAAGTGGATTAACTCCCCAACATTGAATATCCCATCTTCAATCTAAAGTTTAATTACATGCGGTTCTACAAAGCTAAGAAGAATATAAATAGAAATATATAGACAAAACAAAACAAAACAAAAAAACAAACAAACAAACAAAAAGAAATATATAGACACACTTTAATAGGTAGATGTAAAAGTGCCCTTTTTTTACTTGGAGGTTATTTGAAAGTGCTAGAGTTTCCCTCTACTTTTTCAAAGAGTTCAGCCAAAGAGAATGTTTTAGTGAATAATCAAGGATTTCTCTGAGGACAAGCAGCAGGTAGCAGCTTCACAACTAATAACAAATGAACAAAAGCTATATATACAACATTTTGAAATGGTGATAAAGTGAATTTGGGAAAAAGACTTATAAATAAAAATAGGAGTAAATATTAACTGATTAATAATCATAAAAACTCTAAATGAATTGAAGCAATCTTTTAGACTAAGATCGTATTGAAAGAAGCAACATAAATTAAAATGAAGGAACATAATTCATTTTAGATATTATGAATTTATTGTGGCATCTAGGAAAACAACAAAATCTCTCTTCTTTTTTTTTTTTTTTTTTTTTTTGCAGCTTTTGGCCAGGGCTGGGTTTGAACTCACCACCCTCCAGCATATGGGGCCGGCTCCACACTCCTCTGAGTCACAGGCGCTGCTCCAAAACATGAGAGAAGGGTGTTTGTTTGTTTGTTTGTAGTTTTTGGCAGGAGCTGGGTTTGAACCCGCCACCTCTGGTATTTGGGGCAGGTGCCCTATTCCTTTGAGCCACAGGCACTGCCTAACGAAATCTGTTTTAATAATGACAATATATTTTAAAAAATGAAAATTTTTCAGTTTATCATGTTTTTATCAATGGTCTGACCCAAGTTGGCAAATTATCTGAAAAAGTTAGGCATACATTCCACAGGTAATTCTACAAACATTTTATCTGGTCAATAGTATGTATTCGCTTGTATTCATATGGAATATATATGGTCTTTGCTCACTTCATAGAACCTAAGTATGTCTACTAATATCTGGTATTTTTTTCAAAAAATGATTTATTCACTCAATAAGTCTATTCTGAGAATGTCTCACAGCACAAGAAGTTTCTGGTACAAGGGATAATACAGCACAAAATTATTCCATTACCAAAAAAAATGGGGACTTATTATATAATCTTCAAGTGAACAAGACAGGAGTCTTTATTATAAATACAGAGAATAAAAGACCCTCTCTGGAATAATTGTGAAAAATTACAAATCACCACAGTACATTATGGTAGTTATCCTTCAACAGGAAATCAGAAAATAGTTAATTATTTGATTAGGAATCTCCTTACAGAAGGATAATTTGGTTATTTTGTTCCATGCTGTTATATTATTTAACAAAACACATCATTATCAAACAGACACTATTGTTTTCAGCAGAAATCATGTACTGTTATTTAATCTACTCTGATATTCTTTATAGCTTAGATGCTGCAATATCTCCCAGTTTTCTCTGAGTAATCATTTAAAATCATGGTCATTGTCTAGAATGTGAATACATGTGGTATTTGTTTCTCCATTCTTGAGATACTTCACATAGGAGAACAGTCTCTAGTTCCATCCAGGTTGTTTTGAAAGATATTATCCATCTTTTTTATAGCATGACTACTACAGCTGGGACTAAAGCATTACAAAAGTGATCCATGTAATTTAAAATATTTATATCCCTTAATATTTTGAAATGAAGAAACAACATCTAGAAAGATGTTTAATGTTTAAAGTATTTGAACAGCAACCACAATTTATAGCATGTTAGCAGCTACAGTAATGCTTGCCTCTAGGGACTAGGCTCCAAAATGACCCCATATGCCATCAAATGAATTGCATAAAGATATGAGCTCGAAATAAGTTGCTTTTAACCTTAAATGTGTGAACAATTTTGCATATCCATAATTGTCAATATGGCACCGTTCAGGATACACTAGAATCTCTGGGCAGAGAGCCAATCAGCCTTATGTTCAGTGATATGTGAGCCAGCTGGACATCTGACATGTGCATTGTGGTGGTTAACTGCTGTCACCCACACGCTTTAACCCTCCAGCGACTTTGTTGTTCTGAGATGTTTCCTAGGGGAACGGGTCCTGACACAGATGAGTAAAGCATAACACACCTTAGCGATGAGGACACCAGTAGCCTAAAAACAATATGCTAAAAGAAACATTCATTCAATTCTGTGATCTCTCATATAGGCTCACTTACGGGAGAAAGCTATTCTTTGATTAGTCCTTCAAACAGATGGAACTAGGAGTTTACCAAATTCAACACTAGGACCTCAGAAAATAGTAATGATGAGGATTTCATGCTGGACCAAGGCTACCACCATTGGCTCAAATCCTAAAAGCTTCTTTACATTTTTAGGCCTTCTGAAATGAAATAAACAGGTATGCCATATCTCTTCAAGAGCTATCACTCCTCCCCAAAAGATTTTACAGAAAGGTGCCCAAGTGATCAGAAAAGCCCCTTTCAAAAGTCACAATTACTGTCAAAAGCCGTTTACCTACCGAGCCTCTAAAGGCAACAAGATTATTTAAATTGATTGCAGAAAACTGTCCTGATACGTATTTTAGTCAATGGAAAAAGTCTATATTGAAATAAGATTTAATAACAATAAGTGTTCTTTTGAAAGGAAATATAAACAGATTAGCAATATACTCTATTGATGAGATTGTACGGAAACACACACCTATCTAGTGGAAATACACAGTTGTGCAACACTTATAAAAAAGAATTTGGTAATATCTAGAAAAAAATCCTATTATTCTGTTCATTTACACAGCATCCATTCCTTTCAGAGTTTCTTCCAGAGCTATCTTGGGAATATGTGATACGGTATCTGCTCACTTGTATTTAATTTTTGTCCTCTTTGCCAAACAAAAAGAGTAGGGAAAAATGTTCATCCATGAGGACCATGTTGAACAAACTATGGTGTATTTTTTATACCTATGGAATGGAGTACTACATATCGATAAAGTGAATGAGAAAGTCATTTTTCATTCATTTTAGAATGCTAAAAGTGCAGATCAATGTCATTACTATGCCACACTTTTTCTCCAAAGAGGATAAAATGTGTATATGAAAGGAAGTCAATATATATGCATTTGTGTGTGTATTTATTTACATATATGTACATGTACATAGTAGATGCTTCTATTTTACAAACTAAATTAAAAAGAAAAAAATAGTGAAAATGTCTACAGAACAAAAAAGAAAGAGAAAGAAATGAAAGCTACACCTTGGTGAAGGAATCTTCTTTTACATATTAAATTTAGAGGCTTCTGATTGTTTTACATAATTAAAATATGAAATTCATTTTAAATTAATAAGATAATCCTCAAAAATGGTAAATAAATTAAAATTAAACTAAATTATATATGAATATGATGGCTATACAAGCATTGTTTACAATGATCTTAAAATACAATAATTTGACTGTATATGCAGACTAGGATCTATCAAAAAGATCATCTTAACAGCATCCAGGCAGGGTGGCTCACACCTGTAAGCCTAGGACTCTGGGAGGCCGAACCAGATGGATCACCTGCTCACGACCAGCATGAGCAAGAGTGCAATCCCCATCTTTACTAAAAAGAGAAAAAGTGAGGCATGATGGTGCATCTGTCGTCCCAGCTATGTGAGAAGCTAAAGCAAGAGGAGCCCTTGAGCCTGATTTGAGGTTGCTGTGAGCTATGACACCAAAGCACTGTACCCAGGGTGACTCTGTCTTGGAAAAAAATAGAAAAAGAAAAGAAAGAAATCTTAAACAGCATTTGTTGCCCATATTAATAAAGATGACATTGGTATAATTATTTTGAGAATTTATATGATGATAAAAATAGAAAATAAACAGTTATATTAATGTGTTTAGGACATAAGTTTTTCAGAATAAGACCAGAGAGTGAGAGAAAAAAAAAAAAAAGAAAGAAAAGAGGCCAGGCACCATGGCTCACACCTATAATCCTAGTATTCTGAGAGGCTGAGAAGTGTGGATTGCCTGAGCTTACTGTTCAAGACCAACCTTAGCCAGAGCAAGACCTGGTCTCTAAAAATAGCCAGGTCTCTCCATGTAAACATAAAAGAGGTAAAGGCTCCATCTTTTCTTAAGGCTGCATAGTATTCCATGGTATACATATACCACAATTTCTTAATCCATTCATGGATCTATGGGCACTTGGGCTTCTTCCATAACTTGGCTATTATGAATTGAGCTGTAATGAAAAATCTGGTGCAAATATATTTTTTTCAAAATGATTTTTTGTTTTTTTGATACACAATTATAGCCCAGGATGAAAAAGAGAAATGGAGTATGAAGGGAGGGGAGAGGTTTGATAGAGGGAGGGTAAAAGGCGGAACCACACCTATGGAGCATATTGCAAGGGTACAAGTCAAATCTGTCAAGTGTAGAACATAAATGTCTTAACATAATAATCAAGTAAATGAGGCAAAAGCCATGTTGATTGGTTTAATGTAACCACATAAGATTGTGTATATAAAAAAAATCAACATGTTGTACCCTACATATGCACAAATGTATTCATGATCTGCGTGTATTTGACTCAATAAAAATAAATAAATAAATAAATAAAAATAGCCAGATGTTGTGGCAGGAGCCTGTAGTGCCAGCTACTTGGGAGGCTGAGGCAAGAGAATTCTTAAGCCCAAGAGTTTGAGGTTTCTATGAGCTGTGACACCACAGTACTCTAATGAGAGCAACAAAGTAAGACTCTGTCTCAAAAAAAAAAAAAAAAAAAAAAGCAACAAAATATTGCATTCTTAAATTTAAATTTCAACTAGTATGAACTCTTGGTGTGTTTATTTTCTCTTACAAAATAAAATATATATTTTCTAACTGTTAAAGACTATAAGAATCCTGTGGGAAGGTCGCCGAAATCAAAGGAGCTTCCATCAGTTGAAGACAGTATGAGGTAAACATCAAAAGTTCCATAACTTCATGAACATTTAAAAAATTTTAAAAACCTATGAGTTCATAATAATTTAAATAATCTCATTGATCATCCCTGAAGTTTCCTAGGGCAAGAATGCATCGCTTTAGAAATTGGCTAATAGGACCAGACGATAAAGCATTTATCATTCTTTTGGTGTGAAAAGCATTTCAAGGTAATCAGTTAATAAATAAGAAGAACCACAGTTAATATACACATCCAAAATAATATCAGGATATCACCATTCTGTCTTCCTTAATGAAATAATTGCTACTGCCAATTATTACAATAGCTACTAAAATATTAAGTGAAATTCTGATATAGAACTCTATAAATGAGAAATGGAAAAATGAGAGATGACTGGACACCCAGCACCTCATAAGGCAGTTTATAAATAAAGCAAAATTGAGCATATTCAAGCCCTTTGATCTAATCTAAGAAAGAGAGAAATTAGAGAAATAAGTTAAATGATTCATAGGGATGCAATTACCTAAACCCCAAATGTGGAAAACTTTATAAGGTAAATTAAACAAGCACTATTCTTCATTAAGGGAAAGCCTTTAAAAATAAAAGGATTTTATAAATTAGAAAACACTAAGGTATACAAAGTAAATGAAATATATGGTTGTTTTCTTGGATCCTGATGCAAAAGAACAAAATATTTAAAAACATTTTTGAAGCAAATTGAGACTCGTGAACATGAAGGTATATTAAAGAAATGTTTTCCTTTATAGTATAATAAAGGCACTCAGGTCGAGGTCGCTTAATTTAATTCATTCTTAATAGTTAAGTGTAAACTTTTATGCTATTTGGGTTTGCTTTAAAATATGCCAAGTGGAAGGTGAGGAAAAGCTGGATATAATACCAGACCCTGCCATCTCCATACTTCATCAGATGTGGAGGAAGGAGTCAAAAAGAATCAAGTGCTGCAGAAAACTCATGGACAAAGTTCTGAAATTGAAAGGCCTGGAGCCAAGTAGCATTAAAGAAGACACTTGCCATTTATTTTTAAATTGCTTTATTTTTTCTGATATTCATTTATTCTGGTACTATATGATCATTCTAGAGAAGCAAATTTCTTAGAAAAATCAATTGATGGTTGACTTCTTAAATTGAGGCTGATTTTCAGTTAGGGCACAGCAAATATTAGAATTAGTATTAAGATCAAGCAGTAAGAAAAAAAAGAACACATGCAGTATGAAATGGAATAATATGGGAAATTCTGGAATTCAAATTAAAATAGGATCATAGGAGATAATATTATCATAGATATAGTATTTTTAAGTCCTCTTTAACTTGGAAAACATGAAATCATTTTGCATTTTACCCTACATATTGTTTACATTTTATATACATCAGATTTTTACTTAACATGCTATCTTTGTTTTCTGTTGCTTATTAACAGAAGACCTAAAAGTGTATAATTTACATAGAAGAGAAATTTATTTCTTACAGTTATGGAGGATGGGAAATTCTGAGAGAAGCCAGTGCATTTGGTGAGAAACTTCTTGCTAGTAGGGGTTCTCTCTGGTTTCCAGAGGTATTACAGGGCATCATATGTTGAGGGGGCTGACCTTGCTAACATGTTAGCACAGGTCTCTGTTCCTCTTCTTACAAAGTCATCAGTTTACCTTTCAATGATAACCTATTACTACATTAACCCACTAATCCATTCGGAGTGGATTAACCATTCAAGAAGACAGAGCCTTTATGGCCCAATCACCTCTTAAAGGCCCTGACACTTAATACTGCCAAACGATCACATTTCAAACATGAATTTTGCAGGAGGCATTCAACTTATTATACATACTATAGAAGCGGACTTTTATGTTCACTATCAAATATGAGTTCTGTCATATTTGCATATCTGCAACAAATTGTACAATTATTTTTATAATAAATATTGAAATGAACAAGTAAGTCAGGCTAGCAAAAGTTGCATATGTGTAAATGTGCTCTCTGCTTTGCTTTGAGAGAAGAGGACACGAGGAACTACTCTTACATGTAGATACAGTGACCTGGGATATTTCACAGTGCCATGCTGGCCAGATTTGCTATAGTTATTCAGGAAGTACTAAGATGATCCCTTAAAACAAAATAATTAAGAAGTCTTCTTAAGAAAATTTTGAAAGACTTTGAACAGAATCTATTAGAAGCTACTAGATATTAACATTAAAGTGGGTTTCATTCTTAAAAATTCAATTAATTCTTAAGGAACAGTATACCTTAAAAACATAGCAATGTCTAAAAGATCAAGCTATTCACTTTCTTTCCTCTATCCTCTGACACTCACAAACACTAACATCCTTAAAAGAAGTAATTTCAAAGTTAAAAAGGGATTTTCCAAACTAGGAATAGGTTTTTTAAAAATTCAATTATTCTGTAAAAGAAAATGGGGTAATTTTATTATTTTGGCTATATTTTGGTCTTACAAAAGTGATTATTTTTATTTTATTTTTTTGAGGCAGACTCACTAAGTCACCCTTGGTAGAGTGCTGTGGTGTCACAGCTAACAGCAATCTCAAACTCTTGGGCTTAAGCAATTCTTTTGCCTCAGCCTCCCAAGTAGCTGGGACTATAGGCACCTGCCACAATGCTTGGCTATTGTTTGGTTGTAGTTGTCATTGTCGTTTGTCAGGCCCTGGCTGGATTTGAACCCGCTAGCTCCAGGGTATGTGTCTGGCACCCCAGCTGCTTAAGTCACAGGTGCTGAGCCACAAAAATTGCTTAAAATAGATAAACCAACAAATGGGTTTGAATTCAATAGGGCCAGCTACCTGACATAATCAACTTGAGTATTAAAATTAATTTTCTTCCTGATGATTTGTAAACATAATTTTAAAAATACCAAAGGATTGCAAGCCAGAAATCAGTTTAAGACTTACTGAAAACATATAGACTCTTTTGTTAGTTGCTTAAAGTAATAATAAATTGTGTAAGCAAAACTTCATAATAATCTTAAAAGTTTATCAAAACTTCTCAATAATAATGTGGATGGTTATAAATTTTTTTAAAACTTTATATTTTTTCTTCTAGATATGTGTGAATTACAGTTATATATTTGCATATGTTGAACCATCCTTGCATCTCAGAGATGAAGCATACTTTATCGTAGTAGATTTTGTGTTTAATGTGTAGCTGAGTTGTTTGCTAAGATTTTGTTGAGTATTTTTGCATCTATATTCATAAGGGATATACGTCTATAGTTTTCTTTTTATGTTCTGTCCTTTCCTGGCTTTGGAATCAAGGTGATAATGGCTTTGTGGAATAAACTGAAGAGGATTTCTTCCTTTCCTATGTTATGAAATATTTTCTGCAGTATAAGTACCAGTTCGTCTTTGTAGGTCTGATAAAATTCAGGTGTGAAACCATCTGGTCTGGGACTTTTTTTGTTAGGAGTATTTTTGTTGCTGTTTCAATTTTGTTACTTGATATTGGTCTATTTAGGATTTCTATTACTTCTAGACTGAGCCTAGGGAGATTGTGTGTTTCAAAGAATTTGTCCTTTTCCTCATTGCCTTTGAGTTTATGTGCATAGAGATTATTATAATATTCAGAGATGATATTTTGAATTTCCATTGTGTCAGTTGCAATATCTCCCTTATTATTTCTGAGTCAGATTCTCATAGTTTTTTTTCCCTGTTAATCTAGTGAGAGGCCTGTTGATTTTGTTCATCTTTTCAAAGAACCAACTTTTATTTTCTTAATCTTCTGTGTAATTCTTTTGTTATTGATTTAATTTAGTTCTGCTCTGACCTTCATTATTTATTTTCTACTACCAAGTCTGGGATTGATTTGCAATTCCTTTTACAATTCCTTGACATGATTCATAAGATTGTTGACTTGTGATTTTTTTCTGTCTCTTGGATGCAGGCATTTATGGCAATAAACTTTCCTCTTATGACTGCTTTTATTGAGTCCCACAGGTTTAGATAACATGTGTCTATCTTATAATTTAGTTCAAAGAATCTTTTGATTTCCATATTAATTCCTCCTTGGACCAACTATCATTCAGTAATAGGTTGTTCAGTTTTTTAACTTTGATATTCTTCTTAATAGATGCAGAAAAAGCATTTGACAAAATTCAGAACACTTTTATAATAAGAACTCTTAACTAAATAGAGGTGATAGAACATACCTCAATATATTAAAAGCCATATATGATGGGGCAGTGCCTGTGACTCAAGGAGTAGGGCATTGGCCCCATATACTGGGGATGGTGGGTTCAAACCTGGCTCCAGCCAAAACTGCAAGAAAAAAAAAAGCTGTATATGATGAACCCATAGCCAAGATCATACTGATGGAGAAAAATTAGAGGAATTCCTGCTTAGAAATAGAACCAGACAATGTTACCCCGTCACTGCTTTCGTTCAATATAGTGCGAAAAGTACTAGCTAGAGCAATCAAATGAGAGAAAGAAACCAAGGGTATCCAAATATACAAAAAAAGAAAGTGAAACCATCGCTCTTTGCTAATAATATGATCTTATATCTAGAAAACCTCACACTCTACCAATAAAATCCTGGAATTTATTAATAAATTCAGCAAAATCTCAGAATTAAAAAAAAATCAATGTACCTGAATCAGTAGCTTTCTTATATACCAACAGTAGTCAAGCTGAGAATCAAATGAAGGACTCAATACCTCTCACAATAGCAACAAAAAAATTAAAACATATTAATATATTTAGCCAAGGCAATAAAAGACCTTTACAAGGAGAACTACAAAATAAAAAGGAAGGAAATCACAGAAAAGGTAAACAAATGGAAAAACATATCAAGTCCATGACTCTGAAGAATCAACATTGTTTAAATGTCTGTACTACCCAGAATGATTCACAGATTCAGTGAAATCCCCACATCATTGTTTGCAAAACAAGAAAAGATAATTTTACACTTCATGGAACCAGAAAATAAACCAAATAGCCAAGGCAACTTTAAAAAAAAAACAAATCAGGAGGCATCACATTAGTAGAGTTTAAGCTATATTATAAGGCTATAGTAACCAAAACAGCATGGTACTGGCAAAAGAACACATTCACGCCACAGGGGTGGCGCCTGTGGCTCAGGGCATAGGGCGTTGGTCCCATATACTGGAGGGATTCAAGCCCAGCCCCAGCCAAAAATTGCAAAAAAAAAAAAAAAAAAAAAAACAGATCCATAGTTTAATGGATCATAACAAGAGCCCAGATTTAAAACTATCCTCATAATGCCACATGATCTTTCAAAAAGCAGAAAAAAATATTCAACAGGGAAAAGAAAAGAATCCTTGTTTAATAAACAGTACTGAGAAGAAAACTGAAACAGGATCCACACCCCTCACTACTCACAAAATTAATTCACAAAGATAACAGACTTAAAACTAAGACATGAAATTATAAAAATTCTAGAAGAAGAAGATGGAGATCTGTAGCCAGCTTTCTGCAGATGCTCCCATCCAGAAGGAGAGTTAAAGGACAGAAATTTAGCAAGAAAGCCAACGGTTTGGAACTGAGCCAAAAGAGAAGGTCGAAGAATGCACATCAATCCTGCTGGAGCAAACTGTGA
>CAUYRH010061183.1:0-11979 GCA_963574655.1 Perodicticus potto | reverse complement strand
CCTAGGTCAGTTTCTTGTGAATTTCCTAGGCCTGAATTCCATGGATGGACTGTGTCCATTCATTGATACACTCATTCACCTTGCCCCTGGCGGAAGGGACTGTATTCATTTGTTTCCTGGCCAAGGAACCCATACACCTATGTATACCCTGAGGCTAGAGGCCTAGAGGAGGAGACGGGGAAAGACCGGGAGAGGAACGGAGAGAGCATCTCTCTCCCCACTTGAAATCTCTCCCTCTACCAGGGGCTTTGGTGTTTTCTGTATTCTTTTCTGTAAATCAATTCTGTCTTACCACGGAGGGGTGGGGGGGAGAATAATGTAATGAAGAATAATAAAATACATATATTTAAAAAAAATACAAATTTATAGTTAGATAGGAGCAACAAATTCTAGTGTTCTATAGTACTGTAGGGTAACTATAAAACAATAATACATAGTTTCAGATAGCTAGAAGGAGGGTATGGAATGTTCCCAACACAAAGAAATGATAAGTATTTGAGAAGATGGATATGCTAATTATTCTGATCTTATCTGTATATATTACATGTATGGCAGCATCACTATGTACCCATATATATGTACAAGTCTTTTGTGTCAATTAAAGATTGACACAATTAAGTTAGAATCTTTAAAAAATTTTTAAAGATTCCAGCTTAATTACAAGAACCCTCTTTCCAAATAAGGGTACAATTATACTTTCTGGGAGTTGGGACACAGGCATATAATTTTGAGTGGTCACAATTCAACCCACTAGAGTGAGCTATTATCTTTTTATCTTCCAGAGACCACAGATAATTCCAACTTTATTTCATTCCAATGGTTTATAAATTGTATTCAGTTTTGAAAGTCTGGATTAAGCTTTACCACCTTCGTAAAATAGCCTCTGCTGTGTAAGATTTGTTATTAGAAGACAACAAATACCTCAAAAATTTGGAATGTCCGTGATTATAAAAACAGCACAGAAGAATCTTTCCCAATAGACTACTTACAGGCCTTGCCTCTTATTGATTAGGTAGTTCAAGTTCTCTTCTTTATGTTTCATTTCTTAAGGATTAGGAAAAATATTTCATTCTCAGAAAGCTTTGTTTTCATGACTCAGAAACCATTAAAGATGAGTATTTTTCATTTTATTAAGAAGAATAAGATAGCTGGACATTTGGACTGGAGGTAGAGTTTTAAATCTAATGTCTAAGTATAGTTAAGTATAGATTCTAAGGAGTAATTTTGATCACAAAAGTCCAAATCATTTGTGTATGTGAGGAAGGTACAACAAGAACAATGCATGTGAGCTAGAAAATGCTGGGACATGTTATTAGTAAAAGACAGTCCTTTATTAGGCTTTTCTTTCTTATTGTTAAATTCATATCCTAAAGATTAAGAAGTTATTAGTTGGATATTTGATACAAATATGTATAAATCATGCCTTACTACCGAGTTTCACCCTTGAGGTGCGTAACTCATGTCCACATACATTCCTAGGGAGATAACTAGGGCAATGTTTACTGAAGCATTGACAGTGGTTATCTCTAAATGATGAGGTTTCAGATATTTTGATATTTTTAAAATTATGACTTTGGATTGAAGTTTTTTGGAATGAAAGTCTGTCATTTTACAAAAACAATGGTTTGGGGTTGGGGAGAGTGGAAGAGTTGGAGAATGGCTGGAGTGTTCAGGCTGACTACCCCCAGATGCACAAGCAGGTTTGTAAGCTTATCGTGTTCCATATAAAAAATATAATTTTCTGTATATGATACAGGGTAGAAAGGTTGGGGAGCATTACATAATGGATATGTTAAAACTTATTTGTGTTGCCTTGTGAATAATTCATGGAGGTACACGTGTGTGCACACACATACATAGACTAAATAAGATCTATCCGATTTATTAAAAGTAGAATTTTTATTATGCATTTTTAGTGTAATTGCTTGCTTACCTTCATTAATCCCCCACAACTGTATTCATAGTGTGGTGTAGTTATAGGAAGTAGCTCAAGTATAAAAATGCTAGTGGGGGAACAATAATTCTGGTCCAAAGCCATTAGGAATTTAACCCAGAACGTAAATTTCCTTGTTAACAAGCTAATTCCCTTGGGAAATATATGAATGTGTTGGTAGAATTGTTTACATAACAGAGCTTTAGTGTCATTTGGGCCAATCCCATGCCTTCATTAGAGTGCCCCCGCCATCCCTTTAGTGGGCAATGTAGTCTTACTGACTTACACGCACTGATCTGTATTCCTTAAGTCACCGTGAACAGATCCTCTGGGAGTTTCCATGGAATTCCTATGAATATGCACAGTGAAATAGCATTTTTCCAAACACGAAAGAATTCAAATAGGCTGGAAACTTGCCAACTTTAATTTTGACACATCTCAAGATTAGAATGTCAATGTAAATGAAGAGGGAGAGTTGTGCCTTGGTGCTACTGCTTTGGGATCAGAGACTGGGAGATGTCGAGCAGACAGAGCTGTAAATGATCAAGCGTGAGTGCTTTACATACTGATGGGGAATGCTGGTATCTTTTCATGTCTGCACTCTGTTAATTCTCTAAATCGTTACAGTGTTATGCTTTCTGTTGGGAATAGCCAGAGAAGCTATTCTATCTGTGTTCCCTGCTCCTGGAACGTATGCCTATTTGCTTAAAGACTGGTCTTTGAATTCAAGGTTGCAAAACAGTTGTTCAGGAAACAACCACAGCAACATACTTCAGAAAACCCTGTTCTCTTTTGAAATATAACTGGATTGGTGATTCGTGTCTGTCTGTTAATTGCAATAAAGCTGCTATTGTAATGTAGTATGCTTGTTAAGAACAGTCCAACAGTCCTCTAAGGAACAATAGATAACTTGCTATGCATCTTGCTTAGGGAGCTGGTAATTATTTTACTGTAAATGAATCTAACAATAGCCTACTGGAAAACCACAAGAGGGATAGGCTTTGAGGGAGGAGTGTTAAAGTCCAGGCTCTTTGTTATTGACTACATTCATCAGCCCAAATTACTGGTAATAAGGTTTTTAGAGAGGCTCAAGTAAAGAAAAATAATTAAGATTCCCTTCAGTTACTGTAAAGAATTCTTAGTATGAGTGCATCTTATTTAAGACTCATTTTAACTTTCCTTTTAATGGAAATTTTAATGTTTCATATTATGTAATGATGATTTTTTATTTAAAAAAATTGATCCTACCAGATCAGATACTTGCAAATTTTGCCTATAAGAATTTCTTGATTATTATCACTAATTACACTTTAGCACTACCTACTATATTGTATTTTGATTTATGCTGATTTTTTTCTTTTCTAGAGAATACAGGTATAAGTAAAAACCCAGGTGCAAGTAATAATTTTGGGTGTTATTGGAAGAGTAAATAAAGGATAAGTTAGAGAAACATATTTTCTTCCCGTGAAAAGACTTTCAAAATTACATGTTGGTGAGGAAAGTATAGGCAAGTTATTTATAGGAATTTTAGGAAATATATATATAGTGCTTAATGCAGAATGGAGTGTGTTATAAATCAAACTTCTGACCCAGGTATTTGCATCCTTCCAGTGTTAGGATCAAACCTACTTTTATTTATACCCTTTGACTAGTCCCTTTATGTTGCTGTGCTTCAACCAAGCATAATTAATTCTGAGAATATTCCATGCACCCTTGTGGTTTTGGCTGTGGTTTTCCCTTAGCCTCGAATGCTTCTAATCTCAACCTCTGTATGCCTGTACCTTAAGACTGCTTCAGATCCTGCTTCTTTAGAGGGTGTTTCCTCACTGGGTCGAGTGAACCGTCCTCTGTCTCTGAAGTTCCACAACAATGTCCCTGCACCTGTCTGTATCCTCAAAAATGAAGCCTATATGCTCTGTTCCTCATGACCCTTACACCCAAGGTGAGATAAATGTTGCATCCTAACCTCTTCTTTTAATTTAGAGTTTGTCACTGTATTATATTTAGTTTCCATATTTTACCCCTTCGGCCAAGGCTCACATTAAGCACCTTCGTGTGTCATGGCTGCTTGTGATTCGATCTCTGTCTTTATCTTGCATCCCAAATTCCCACTCTTTGGGGGCTTCATCCCTTATGTTCCAGTATTGCTGAGCTATTTTTATCTCTTTACAAGGCCTCTGATGTTTTTACGTTTGATCAAGGTATCCCTTCTTTTTGTGATGTTCTTTCTAATCTTCCCCCCAATGCAGTTAATTTCATCTCCTCTTTCAAGACTGACTGTTACCACTTCCTCCAACATCTAGATCAATTGGCTAACCTCTGGACTTTTTCCTCCCGTACTTCTGTATTATACTAAGGTGATGTTTTTATAAGGAAAATCAATTTCTTATTTTTCATTGTATTCTTAACATCTAGCATTGTACTTGGCAAAAAATAGATTCCCAATAAGCAGTTGAATGAATAAGTGGGAGAACAGAGACTAAGAATATCTCATGGAATGTATGAAGGTGAGGAGTAAGATTCTTAGAGAAAAATGAAGATAGTTTTAGGGTAAAGATTGTGTTGATAGCTTCCAATTTAAGAGAGAAATCTGTGGACAAAAGGGCTAATAGTGTAGCCCATTGTTGGAGGCCCAGGTTCATTCTACCTAAGTATCCATTTGGCAAAGGACAGATGCTCATGATGAGTTAGTCTACCTTCTGCGATTAATGCAGGTGGTTATTATTTGGAATGTTTTAAAGGGATAATATGGATTTCATTTTTATTTATTCAGGGTTCACAGGTATTCTGAGTTTTGGAAATCAGGCTGAAATACATTCTTGGAGGGGTTATAGAGTTGTAGTATAAGGGAAATGGTCATAAGACAACTGTATGGAAGTGGATCCACTATAAAGCAGGGGAGGAATGGTTAAGTCAGAGAAAGAGGATTACTGAGTAAACAAGAAATTGATTTTTAGGTCTCCACTTTTTGCTCATGGCCAGGATTGATCCTAGAGTCTGGAGTATGGGGCCCAAAGAGAAGAACTGAGTCCTCTTGAAACGACTGAGCATGTCCTGTGTGAGCAAGCCCAGGATAGACATTACAGTGAGCCTATCCCTTCCCTTCTACATTTGTTCATTTCTCATGTTTATTGATATATTGAAATTTGCACAATAGTGCAATCAGAACATAGTTTGGGACACATACATTGTCCCAAAGGCCTTGAAATTGTTCAAGGCCTTAGGATTAAAATTTTGAACAAGACATAATGGTTCCTTTTGGAGCTTAGCTAGTGAGGTAGAGGAAGTGACTAAATAATTCCAAATGTGATTAATTATATTAAAGGGGCAGTGCCTTGTGCAAATATAGTAGTGGTGATTTAATTTATTTTAGGCAATTGAGAAGGTTTTCATTAGACATTCATTTATGCCAAGATCTAAGAAATGAGGAGTTTGCTGAATAGGACGCTATATAGAGGCATCAGCACAAAAAAACTCCCTGAGTTGGGATAAAGTGAGGGGTGGTTAGGTGAGAAAGTTTAAACCAGATAATCCAGAAGAGATATAGTAGGGGCTTTACCTTGGAGGCTGTGGAAAGCCACATTAAGGAGTGTAGACCTTGCCTAAAAGTTAGAGGAAGTTATGGAGAGTATTAACATCACCATGTTTGTGTTTTAAAACAATTACTCTGCACTATGGAAAATAGATTTAATAGGGGCTAAAGTGGAAAGGAGTATTGTCTGGTTAGGAGGCTGTTGCTATGGTGCAAGTATAAGATGATGCTGCCTTAGACTTTTCAGTATGGCTGTAGACAGGTGAAGTGAAGTAGATAGAATGGAGAGATGTGTAGGAATAGAATGTGTAGGAATAGGCAATATTTTGGCCAGTTGACCAGCTGTAGCCAAAGAGAGAAAGTAGTTAGGAATAACTTCTAAGCTTTGTACTTAGCATCTTGCTTTATGATGGTAACATTTTTTTCTGAGATAGGCTTTGGGTAGTATAGGGCATTTGTACTCAGGGACCTTCCAAGATGGGCAGCTGGATAGATGGCCCTGAGAGGGAGATGGCAATTTGGAGTCATGGCAGGCATCTGTGTGGATGCAATTATCTAGGGCAGTGGTTTTCAAAATGTCTCTAGACCAATAACATTAGCCCACTTGGAAATTTAGAAATGTACCTTCTTGGATTGCAATCCATACGTACTTTATCAGAAACTCTGAATGAATGTGGGGCCAGCAATCTGTGTTAATAAGCATTCCATGTGATTCTAATGTATGTTGAAGCTTGAAAACACCTGGCCATTGCAGTAGTAGTAGCGTGAGGAACAAAAGGATAGGGCATAAGCATCTTTGTGTTATTTTTCTCTGAAAGCAGACTTAATTAGTGGTGAATTTTATGTCATTCTACTTTTGGCTGTACTGTCAGGTGGGCAAGTTAGTGGAGAATGGAACAATCTTAGCAGGAGTTAGGTGGTCCTGAGACTGTCCATTAAGATTTTAAAAATTGTTCATGTAAGGTAAGTGCTCTTTTTAGACCTGCCATTTTAGTATGCATAAGCAAAATTCAATTGTTATATCTTTCTAGAGGACTGAGGAAAAGATGCTATGAGGAAGAAAATAAGCAGATAAATGCTAGTATTTTCATTAGATGGAGGTCTTTTCAGGTCAAACTTACATTCCGTAAATTATTAAAATATAGGATCATGTAGAATTTACTCCGATTAAACTCTTTCTGTGGAAACTACTTTCCAAAGGGTAGGATACTATTTAGTAAGCCTGTTGATGTTGGTTTTGGCAGCTAATTTGCTCATATAATGGCATAAGGCTTCTTTTCTTGTGCATCATGTTTTTCAAAAGAGAGTTCTTTTCCTTTGTAATGAACTCTGATAAATATATGAGATAATTGATGGATTATAGCTACATAAAAAGAATTCAAGTTGCTAAATACAATATTCATGACAAATGCAATGTATTTAGACTCTTCAGCCCTGGGATTGCATTCTATCACTATGCTCAGGAATAATACTGATCATTATGAAAAAATGAAAAACAGATCAATAGAAAGTTTTCTTTAAGGTGGTACAGAAGTTTATTTATCATAATGGGAGGCAGGTAATGATAACTTACAGTAATAGAATATACTTTAGTACATTTTCTTAACACATTTTCTTTGAATAAAATGATTTTTTTAATAGAAGGTAAACCTTCTACTTCCCACCCCCATTTAATTAGGGCAGCTATAGTATAGACATTAGAAAAAGCAAATGGATGATTTTCATATCAGGAAGATACATGCATGTACACACAAAGATGGCACAACAGGAATAGGGGTTGCACAGGTAAATACTATGCAAATATAAAAGAATGATGCCTGATCTGAATCTCAAAAGGCAAAAAGAGTTAGCCAACATGGAGAGAGGTATTCTTGAATCAGAACACGATATGTGTGTCCTTTGAGAGTAGGTGCCTGTAGCCAAGGATGGTACAGCTTCAGGGAAATTTCTAAGTGGATTTTTACTATGTATTTTAGAAAAGTGTTTATATGTGTTGAGTTTCTAGTCCACAAATCTTCTTTTAGATGGCATAGTGGGGCTAAGCTGGACTTAAACACATAATTTCAGATTTTGGCAAAATAAAATTCTATATATTTGTTATCTCTTCTTTTATGATATGAGCATTGATTTTTAAAAAATATGTAATACATACTACCATTAATTAAAATTCATATTTAGCATTATACACGTAGAGAATAAAATACAATGTTCAAAGTATAATGCAATAATTATTTAACTATCTTTTACACGAATGTCTTTACTTCTAAACTATCAGAGGAGATAAGTGGCACTCTCTGAAGAGAGAAGGAATAGTATATGGTAAAGACAGGTCATTTTTGTGTTCATTACTTTAATTTTATAATTATTTCCATACTTGCATTTATTTCAGGATAATATATACTTGATTTGGCTTATAAATCCTTCCAATGGTTCAATTTTCCCCTATGAAGATTCTTTTCATATATAGATTTCATTACTTAATGCTTATTTATTGTTTTAGCATAAGACAATTTAATAATACAAAAACTCAAAAAAGATTATTTGTTGGGAAAAGGAAATAAATTAGATAAAAATCTTTCTTAAATGGGCTATCGATAAAAATTTTATTCTGAATTATCTATTGTTGCCACAAAATGACCACTACCAGGTAATCAAATCATGACTGGGTGTGTGATCTTGGACACTGGCAGCTTTGGGTAGAGGCTGCACAATCAGAGCCTGAAGACCTCCTTCCCTGTGTGACCCTTAACTTTTGTGTCCTGTGTTGTCCTTCCACCTTGCTTTGTCTGCTCTAGAAGCAATGAAGAATGGGCAAGATCCCTTTAAGTCATCAAGGACCAGCAAAGATAATGTCATACTACATATGGAAATGTGAAGTTTCACTCATATTTTTACCCTAAAGGAGTGGTTTTCATTTTTGTTTTTGTTGAGAAAAACAACAAAAACATTTTTGAAACTAGTAAGCTTACCTTTTTGAAATTGTGGTTTCCCATTGCCTACCACAACAAAGCTAAACCCTATTACAGTAAGCCTGCCTTTGACAAAACCAAGAAGTAGGTGAAGCTTGTCTTAGACATCAGCCACCTTGCTTTCCTAACTGCCAGTTCCTGAACACCTAATACTCTCGAGCTCCTCCTGCCAGCGGGGCTTCTCACAATGTTAGTGATTGGCTGCATCCAAGCATCCTACCCCTTTCAAGGGTAACAGGCTTAAAAGAGAATGTTTAGAGGGGAGTACCATGTAACAAATAGGAATAAATCTCTGAGGATAGAATTTAAAACATAATGATTGTGGGGTTAATGAGTGAGAAAATTGAAAATAAATACCTTCATGTTATTCTAAAGCAGTAGTAAATGTGTAAGTGACTACTGACATATGTAAGTAGTAAATGTGTAAGAAACTACTTTCTCTGTTCTTTTTGTAAAGCTGGAGTCACTGATAATTAGTGTCAATTAAAAATTTCTTGAATTAAATTCCTAAATAGATAATATACAGACTTGAATGGGCCAGCATTTACTTATTCTTCTTTGAAGAAGATACTCTGTAATGATATAAAGAATGAACTAAGACTATTTTTACACAATGGCTTAAGAACTTATAGACACAAGGGAATGATCATTGTTCAGTATAACAATGTGTGCCCTATCTTGGAATCATATTTTAATTAACCCAACCAACACCGATAAGTAATATTATCCCCAGAGAATAGTATAATAGTATATAGAAAAAAATGACATGTAATTTGAAAGCTTGAGAAAGGCAAAAAAAAAAAAAAATGTTGCTCTTAGCAAGTCTGTTAAAATTGGGTTAAAGAGATAGCTCAAGGTTAAGAATGTCCTGCTAAGAAGTTGCCCAGTAAATCAGTGAGAGAATTGGAGGAAATACATCTGAGCTTGTGGCCTCTTAGGGCACAGACTCACTGTTTCCTTTGAGGCTATGTTTATAATCACAGTAAACGCCCTTGGGAGAACAGCGCTCCTAGCAATGAAGCAGATGACATGATTCTCCCATCACCCTGCAGCCCATGAGCCATAATGCTGACCAACTGGGATCCAAATGTTAAGTAATAACAAAGTAGGGTATGTTTAAATAAGGGCATTGAACATATCTCAGAAATTTTATATTTCCAATGGACTTTATAATTGTTACCCATTCTAACTACCTAAATTTTTCTTAATTCAAAACCACTGTTTCTTTTCAATAATTATATGTTAAAAAAAAAGGTCTGTCTGGTGGTACTATACATATTCTTATGGCAAATTTGTGTCTAGGAAGAATAAATACTATTAGCCCCACAAGTTTGTAAGGTCCTATAAAAGTTTATAGATATGTAGCATGTTGGCACTAAAAGGAATCTTGGACATGGGGAGGAATTGAACTTGTGATTGTGATCTTCAGACCAAACTCATTATCAAATCCAGCCAGAAAACATGGTATTTAAATTGGTTAAGAGTGGGCTTCAGGAAAACAAGCATTCTGGATCACTAAGGCGAGGATAGAAAGATCGATCAAGGACATCCATACCCTGACTTTGCTTTCTCAGTTTGGGTGAGGTTATGACCTTGCTTATGCTGACTTAGATTCGGGGAATAGGGGAGCTGCTATTTATAAACATTTCTGTAAATGGAAACATGTCTATTGCAGCATAAGGTCATTCTGGGTAAGCAATTTGAGCCACATGTGTAAGTGGTCAGTGGCATGATAAGAATTTGGCCATTTCATAGATCTCTACCAGGAAGACTCCATATCCTTGACTAATTAAAGTGAGGATTTGGTTTTATCCTTCAGTAGGTGTGTGTAAGTTCAATTAAACCCCGATTTTACAGATGAGGGAAA
Organism: Perodicticus potto; assembly: GCA_963574655.1. Classification (NCBI taxonomy): domain Eukaryota; kingdom Metazoa; phylum Chordata; class Mammalia; order Primates; family Lorisidae; genus Perodicticus; species Perodicticus potto. Next base: position 1,678 of record CAUYRH010061183.1, on the reverse strand, counting down.
TACACTTTTTGGGAGAAAAATGACTTGCATCAACTGACAGATATCAGTGCCAGAGCAGGAGATAGAAGACAAGTCTCCCGATCCTGCCCAATGCTGACTTTCTGATTGTCTGCTCATCATGACTCAGGAAAGAAAATGCTGACCCCATGGTTTCTGATAATGATACCATAAGATTTCAGTCATTTTTGCTTTCATTCATGTTTTAATTCATTTAATGAATATTTATTAAATACCTACAGTTGTAGAGAATTAGCAGTTTCTTTCTTCAGGAACTTTATAGAATAGTTGAGGAAGATACACAATAAACTAAGTAAAATGTGCTTTTATATGTTAAATGGTGGCAAATTCTATTAAAAAATAAAGTCAAAAAGAGGTAGGTGTGTATGTGTGTGAGTGGACTGCTGCAGTGTTAAATAGGTTGATTAGGGGAGGTCTCACTTGCAGGGTAATCTGTTTACCTGGTAATGAAGACTCTACTGTAATGTCTACAATAATCTGTATTTCATTGAATAAAAATAGAAACCACACTGTGTCTTCACTCTCTCTATCTCTATCTCTATCTATCTCTATCTCTCTATATCATTGTGTGTAATTTTAGGAGTGTTCTTCTACTCATTGAAACCCTAGCCATGTTTCACAGATCTCAAATAATGTCCTTTCCAGGAACTGTTTTTCAGATTGCTTTCTTTTTCCCTCCCCCTCTTCAATCTTTGGGAAAAAAAAATTGGTCTCTAAATCATCTTTTCATTAGCACAACTCCTGGAAGATTATAACTGCTCTATAAGGGTTTGTTGTATGGTATTTATCAGATTCCACTGGGAATCAAAGATCTCAACAAAAAATTAAAATGTTGATTTGGGTTCAATAAACGGCTCACGAACCAGGGCATAGGTAAAAATTATTTCATAGAATATATTTGAAACAAAGTGGCTTTCAGTAAAATAGTCTATTCTATGTTCAGAGACAGTTGGAGAGAATGTACTCACAAAAATTTATGTGGGAAGCTGGCTGTCAGCTGAGCCATGTGGAAATAAATCTGCTTTAAACTATTTTCTGCTAAAATAAGCAACATTTTAGAAATGTTGTCTATCTCTTTAGATTAGTACTAAATTATCCCATAGCTCTTTGAAGCTCATCAAGTTGATAATTGTTTCCAATGATCTGTAAACAAGCTTGCTTTAAACAATCCACGCTTTTGCTTATTTGTGCAAAAGACTCAGGTAATTAAGGATTGGAAGTTCATAGGGTCAGTTCAGGATATCCTTGTGCATTGGCTCCTGCTCTACAGCATGGTATGCCAAATAAAAGACTCACCTCTGGGAGATTTAGCCATTTCTCCACTCCTGATCCACATTTACTGAGATCTCAGAACTGCTTCTTCAATAGTAAACAGTCTGGAGATGGAAGGCTACTTCCATCCCTAGTGTCTTGGCATTGAGGTAGTGGGGAAACCTCCCAGTTGGCCGCAGATTTTCTTTGGATGTCAGCCTCACCATCTAATCTTCCCTGTAACTAGTTAGTAAGCTCCTGGTTTTGCTCAGTTTCTGGTTTATAATCAATGAAAAGGTAGTGCTGAAATCCAACCCTAAATTTCCTACCCATACATTTGATTACTGTTGGGCAGAAATCTTAAAAAAAAAAAAAAGTTCTGTAATTGGGTTATAGCCTTCATATGAAA